>VWZG01010965.1:265053-276261 GCA_013396735.1 Grallaria varia | reverse complement strand
ACCTGTTGTGAACAATGAGGCATGTCACTGTTCTGTGAAACCACAAGCAAACGTGGCTCTAAAAAGAAGCAGAAACAGATTATTAGTACTGTGAACTATCCCCACTCTGGCCAAGGGCCTCCCTATCTTGTAAGGCAGTTACTTCTTTTTTCAAAATGTCTGTTCTTAAGGGAAGTGCCCAGCACTAACAATCCAGTGTGTCACTGCAGTTATTCCAAATTATAAACTGCAGCATCTCAGGCTTGGAATGCCAGCATATATGCAAGAGAGCTGTTCATTGTATTTAATAATTTTTTTTTAAATAAATATTAGCAATAATTTAGCATTCCTGATATTGTACACGTGGGTGGGTTCTCCAAGAATGATCAGGAGGTCACGAGACAGGCATGAAAACAGTGTATGCAGCACTATCACAAATGTTTTATCTTCACAGTGAATGAAGGCTGCAGTCACAAGACATGCTGTTTCCTCAAAAGATTTTCTACAAGTCAGTTTCCCTTGTATTTTACATAGTTCAATTTTGAGGCAAACTGCCTTATCAAGACCCCCTATGTTTTTTAGAAGCTCAAAAGAGCAAAGAAGAAATCATTGTGCACACTGAAAACAGTCAAATATCTTGCCAAGGACTCTGTCTACACAGCCCCTCCTTCTTTTACAGGCACTTCATTGATAAAGCAATAAAATCTGGTTCCAAGACCCACAGACAGAAGACCTCCAAGAACACACCAGATGCCTAAAACATAATTTGGAATACACAGCTCCAGTGACTTTCTAGTTCCCTTCCTTGTTTACAATCCATGTTTCCCTCCCTTCTGCAATATGGAGGTTATGATGCCATCATTTTTCTAAATTGCAAAAGACAATACCATGTAAGAAGCCCCAGAAATGCTATCCCAGATAGAAGACCTGAATTATACCTGCAGTTTTATGAAAAATACCGATTCAATTCATACCAAATGTCATGCCATTCCTACTAACCCTTTTCATGTCTCCTCCACTTGAAAGACTAAGAAAAATTTAAAAAAAGTTTATGTAAAACCAAAACAAAAAAGCTGATTTGCCCTCTTTGCACTGCATCAACTCAGCTAAACAAACAAGACAACTAAAGGAGTCCTAGTTTGGTAAGCAATTGGCCTATGTAGCATTTGAATTTGAACAATGCTGTAACAACAACAAAATCAGTTAAAAAAAAGTAATGACATATTCAGAATAGCTGCATGGGTCAAAACTTAAGACAAGTGTTGGAAGAACGGGCGCGCATTCATTTTTAAGTGACAGGGTCACATGAATTTCTGGCAATGTACTTGATCAGCTACATATTTAAATTTAGTTCAAACAATATGGTTTGTCTGTCTTTAACTCCCTTTGTGGTACTTCCATATGAGCTTTGTGTCCGTTTGCGGAGGTATTAGCTCTTCTTAGGTTAAAAGCAAAAAGCTAAAAATCCAACCCCCAAAAAATGCCACAAACAACAACAACAAAACAAAAAACAAACAAAAAAAACACCAGAAAGCATTTTGCATAGAGCAAAATTCAAGATACCTTGCAGTAATACCTAAATGAACAGACAACTGAAAATAAAACTACGTTGCACTTAGAATCTTTAAACAAGGCTAACCCACCAAAAAAATCTGTCCACAGAGAGGTAACAAACAATTATCTTAAGCATGATTAATCAAAACAATGAAAAAAAGCAAAACTAGAATCCTTTCTTTTGTTGTTTCTACTTATGTGTCCTTGATTATGCATTAAAATAAAAAAGCAGCTTAATTTAAGAATTTAAAAATAGCAAGAAATACTTTTCAACTAAGTGTCCTTAAATACAGAGAATAAAAAAATACTACTAAAAAGCCTTAGGAGGAGAGAAAGCAACTTTATGCAACTGAGTCCAAAACTAATACCATGAAGGCACTTTCATTACATGGCCCTGGTTTTACTCTTCAAAGTTTTTTAATGTTCTCTGAAGTATAAGTCTGTAAGCTGAAGTTTTCCTTGATTAAGGCCAGGGAGAGGTGGGAAAGTAATTCAAAAGCACATCTGCAGATGCACTAGACACACTGCTCTAAATAGTATCCACTGCGCTAAGTGCTTCCACGTAAATCAGAAAAGGATTCCTACAGAAAAGTAACTTTGTATTAGCACTTCATGATTGAAAAATTCAACGCCATGTTTTAAACTGAAACTACAAACAGCTCAGGAAATTCAATTATATTACAAAAACGTCAATAGTAGACTGTCATTTCAAGATCCTGTGTTACTGCAACAAGGAGCTAACTGCCATTAGAATCTTAATTTGTCTTCCCAGTCTGGATTAAATGAGCTAAATACTCCTAAGAGAACTTTTCAGTCAAAAGAAATACATTAAATTGCTAGCTATTTACTGCAAAATGATGAATAAGAGAAACTTGCAGATATCAACTCCTAAAGGTCAGAAAATTAATGATAAATATAAAAAGGGAAGTAATAAAAATAAATGTAAGTGATCAGCTGTATCTGGTATCTGACAGTTTCATTTATCAATGGGAATACTGAGTACTTTCTTGACTATTATTGCAATTTCCACATAAACTCAATGAATTCTTGAGAACAGAGATATTAGTTTCAGTCCAGAAGACAGGAAGAGAATAAATACAATTTCATAGAGCTGTAAGATAAGTCAAACAGCAGAACTGAGATTCAGAAGATTAAGAGCTGGTTTCCACAATTCCATACTCTAGTAACGGCACCTTTTGTTATGTACCATACACCAGCAGGAAATGAGAGACTGAGAGAGCTACAGCAACAAAGAGAGACACAAACAGAGCAACACAGAATTCAGATTAATCCCCTAAAATAATTATTCTCATTTTGACAGAAAGGTAAAGAAATTTTCAATTCAAAATCCCAGTATTTACATTCAAAGTCACATCAAGGTTCCTCAAACTCAAGGGCCACAACCAGGTGCCCCCAAGTAACATCATACACAAGAGAAATTTGGGAACACCTATACTACAGGGCAGCAGAAGTAGCAACTGGTACCCACAAGATGAAGACAAAGTGTTTTATGCACTAAAGGCATATGCTCCTTACCCAAGTAATAAAGAGAAAACCATTGGAAGCAAGAACACATATTAAAAAATACAGGTCATATAATTTCCTGCTCACATGTTATTAAGTTCAAAAGGCAAAAAGCATCCACACAGAAGCTGAAGTCTTCACATAAAGATGTATCAGAACTAAAGAAGAGGTGGGAGACAAGGAAGATTTAGACTCTGAACAAAGAAACATAGCCAATTCTTGACACCCTTGCCCTTCCTGGCCTTGGACTGAGATCGAGCAGAAATAAAGAGGGAGGGGAGAAAGTGTCTGAAACTCGGGTCAGAGATTCCTCTCAGCAATTCTATACTACTCAAGATGGAGAATTAGTACTAAATACTAGGAAAAAGGATGCAAGAATCACTCTGCCACGACAGCCCAAAATACCTCACTGAGAATATCTGAAATGGAGCTGTGCAAGCACATAGATTAGGATGATGTTCTCCGTGCTCACGCCTGACACCTCATCATCCTGAGCGCCCTCAACAGTTTACAAAAATTGCAGAAAGCAGTTACTAGACAACAATTCCAGTCAGAGCTCTTAACAACCAACGTTAAGTCCTGAGAGGCAGGCAAGTACATCTCCTCTTGTTTCAAGCAACCTAATCAATGGGTCCTTCATAAGGTGACTACTGTACCATTTAATAACTTTCCATTAACGTATTTCTAATATTAATCCTCTACCACTGTATGCCTCATTGCCATTCACTTTAGTAAACCAAAATTATTTTGTCCTTTCCTTATTAATATTTTAATAGTATTTTGTTCCTGTCACGCTCCTTGCGAGGCTAGCACAGAGCTACTAACACAAAACATGCAAGGTAACTATTACCATGCGCTACGCCCTTTATTGGGTCTCCGATTATACAAATTCAGTAGGGGGTGTGGGGGGGAAGTACCCTAATGCTGTTTGTATTAGCAGTACTAATAAGTATTAACATCAACACTAACTTTGCAAGAGCCATGAGTTCAGTTAGGTAGCTAACCATGGCATAAAAGATACCAGAGTATCTTTCCAGAAGTTTCTTAAAAATATAAGTATTCAAATGCCAAACTTCTAGCAGAGGGATAGTAGCAGACAGCATCATTGGTTGCCTTCTTTAGAACTAGCTGCATAAAAGTTAGAAACGCTGCACGGAAAATGGAAAAGTAGGAAATGACCAAACAAGAATCCAGAGGGTCAGTTATGACTCAGAAAAGGGCAAAATAAAAAACACTGAGAAGAAGCTGTCAGCAAAGTAAACACTCAACATAAACTGCCCAGCAACTCAATCTGAAAAGGCAAGCCCAGATATTTGGATTCAAATATACTCTTCATTCCAAGAATTAGGAAAAATAAAAACACCAGTGAACTGCCCTACACATAAACAGCCACACTGCCACAAATCAACAGATGAGTACAACACACTCATCACTGTTGAAACAGGTTGTTAAAAAAATTATCTACAGAAGCTTCAGTTGTGAACTCCAGAACTGGCATGTAAGCTACACTGAACAGGTCTGAATGACAGCAAAAGCATTACAGCAGCCTTTCAGAACATAAAAAAGGGTTTGAAATTTAGCAGAGAATTTCAGGTCCTGTTGCCTACGTCACGCATAAGGCATTCAAATCTGCATGGATTTAACCCTGCACCACATACTCAAAACCGACCCAACGACAAAATTAAACAGTCCAGTAATGGACTGACAATAAGTGCATATTACCAGCAGGTCATTCTTAGGTCCCTTTTTAACATTCCCATTAGCAAATTGAAAGAGGATGGGAGTGGCAAAGGCAAAGAAGTCAGATGACACTTGCAGAGGACACCAAACAGGGTGGAGCAGTAAACAAGGACAAATATAGAAGACCACACTGGGTTTTTAAATAGAGACCAAAGAACACTTCATAAAGAGAAGAAAATGGAGCAGCACTGAGCACTGACCATATTTACAGAGACTTCACATTCTTACAACTGATCATCCTGAGGAGAGGCTCGAATCTACATAACAGCAATTCTTGATTCAGTCTGTTACAACAGAACAATACTGAAATGTGTGTGGTGGGGAAAACCACGTGTAACCACCACCAGCATCTCTTGAAGATGAAATGCTGCTTTAGTCTAGAAGAAGTTGCTTTCCAAAGGCAGCAGAAGGCATGGTACTGGCAGGATCACAAGAAATCTCAAAAGACTAAACGAACACCACAGAAAATTCTGTGTTGTCTGGAGGAACGTAGTAGATGAAAACAACAAACGTTCCCGCAGCTGGTGAATTCGCGGGGTTCGTCCCCTTACAAGACAAGAGACACACCTGAACGCATCTTGTGCCAAGCACTACTTTCACAAGCAAGCGTCCTGCAACACACGGTGAAAATAAGAGGAGATAGAGCAAACAACACTTTCTGCACATTTTATTTGGGCAAGGCCGGAAAACAACAACAGCAGCGACACAAGGTGTAATTCCAAGGCAGCAGCACGGGACGCCGCCGCACCCAGCCCGGCCCGCGGGCGCTCACCCGGTGTCCCGCGGCAGCAGCAGAGCGGGGGCGGGGGAAGCGAAGGGCACCCAAACTCGGACATAAAACCCGGGTTGAGGAACTCTCAGGCAGGCGGGCAGGGGCCGTTCCCCGCTCTCCCCGGAGGCTCCCGTCTCGTCCCGTCTCGTCTCCGCGGAGGCACCACCGTGGATCTCGCCCTCCCGCGGCACTGCCCGGCCCAGGGCAGCGCGGCCGCCTCCTCGTTGCCCCCTCCCCTGGAAGGCCGCGGTCCCGGAGCACCGGCACAAAGGCCCCGCCAGCGAGCCCCGACCGCCTCCCCGGCCGCGCTCCGCCTGCCGCGGCCCGGCAGGGGCCGNGGGCGGGCGGGCAGCGGGGCGGCCCCCGCGCTCCTCTCGGTGTCGCCGCCGCCGCGCCGAGCTCCGGCCAGGCGCGCCAGCCGAGCGCCGAGCGGGCCCCCACGACGGCAGCGCCGAACACGGCACCAAGGCCCGAGTAGCCGAGGCTAGAACGCCACCAGGCAGTCCCAGCCGAGCGACGAGGTCTTCCACCGCCGCCCGGGCCAGGCGAGAGCAGTCGAGCGCCGAGCGCAGCGGGGCGGGCCGGGAATTGGAAGGTGCCGAGTTCCCTCGGAGGGCCGTGGGACACCGAGAACGAGCTCTGAGCAGAACGGATGTAAAAAGCAGACTGTCTAAAACCGATTGGAAGATCTGTTCTGGACTTGTAGGATGCGGACTGACTGAACACCAGCACAAATCTCAAAGCAATCTGCAGAAAACAATGTTTTTTTCAGTCTGGAAAATAGAAGGCTTTGGGGTGACCTGACTGCAGTGTTCCAGTCCCTGAAGGGAACTGACAAGAAAGATGGGGCAAGTTTATTTGCAAAAGCATGTGACTGGACAAGGGGGAATGGGTTCAAACTGAAAGGGAGTAGGTTTAGATTGGGTATTAGGCAAAAATTCTTTACTGGGAGGGTGGTGAGGCCCTGGAACAGGTTGTCCAGGGAAGCTGTGGATGCCCCATCCCTGGAGGTGTTCAAGGCCAGGCTGGCTGGGGCTCTGACCAACTCGGTCCCGTGGAAGGTGTCCCTGCCTGGGGCAGGGGGCTAGAACTGGATGATCTTCAAGGTCCCTTCCAACCCAAACCATTCAGTGACTCCACAGAAACCAGGTCAGCGCGTGAGATGGAGGATTGGCAGGAGCCAAGGCAGTCTGGAGCGCAGCCAGCCAGTCTTTGAGGGAGTATCTTACGAGAACACCAAAAGGGCTGATGATGGGGTTTTACAGGGAGTTCAGCCAAGTAGTGAAAACAGCTACACCTTGAACAGCCAGTCATTGTCATCCTTCAACAGGTGATTGAGAATTATCAGGTATTACACAGCCAGGGCAGACTTTGCGATTCAAAGTTCCAACAGTGCACAGACTTGTAAGCAGCCTGGAATGCAGCTAGGAAGATGAGCTGGAGGTACAAAGAAGCCAGAAATCAGCGATGAACATGAATTACAGCTGTCATGTGCCTAAACACGGGGGAAAATAAAAAAGTCTAGGTGAATTGTTTCAAAGAAAGCTACTAAGGAGTGTGTTGAGCAAACGGCTTCCTACATTTCTCAAGTGAACAGAAGTGCTGACATCTGACTCAGGAAAAAACAGTTGTGTCCTGTGGATTTTTTTGTGTGGTGTGGCCTGATGCAGCTTTTGACCAAACTGACAAGCAGTGAAATCTGTTCTGAAATGAAACTCAACCAAAAGTGACAGTGGCTGGAAGAACACAAAACTGAGCAGCAAATTTTTTCCAGGAAGTGCCTCCACTCTGAGGTCACTCTGGCCTCAGCACATACTGGGAAGAGCTATTCCTAGTGTAAATTGAGAAACTCCAGCTTGTTATTATGTGACAGTGTTTGTACCTACACACGTCCAAGTCTCACTTGACCTTAGTGTCACCCACGCAGCTCATTCAGCATCTACTGGTGTTTTGGTCTAGTGATCAGTATTTTTAGCACAGATGTGATTATGAGCCATCAGGCACTTTATACAGCAGCAACTCTTACCTTAAAAAAAATTTTCTTTTTCAGAAAACAATGCTTTTCTGCTTCTTCCTAGCTAAATGGAGTTTTGCCACAGTGACCAGCAGTAGTTCCTACACGATATGTCATGGGAAATTGGGTAAAGAAATTAGACTTACATCTCATATTGTTGCACATTACATTTTACAGCTCTCATCAAGGCTTCTGAAAACATTTTGCTTACACGTCATAAAGCATGCTTGGCTTTCTGTAAGAGTAAATGTTTATTGCCATTGCAAACCTGGCAGACATCCTGTATATCCATCCTGCACTTTGAAACATGTCCCATACTCTCATAATCTTCATATGTAGGGCATGATCCAGGCTCATTTCCTCTAAAAGGACAGAGCTGCTGTGCCAGGTGGCTGCACTGCTACGTTAAGTAGCTACAATTTTGTAGTATTCTGCACTAGTTACCACTTTGTTTCATTTCCTGGCCATCAAACAATAAAATCTAAGCAACAAAATTTTCTCAGACTCCTGTCACAAGATCCTTGGAAATACTTGGGTCTTTTAGAAAGAGAATGTTGCCAGGAAACTGCCTAGCCTTGTGACAGCAACAACTGTGTGCATCAGTCATCTTGTTTCACTGAAGAGGTGGATTGCCAGAAGTGCCAGAGCCGTCTTTCTGTACCGCAGCTTGATCTACATGGAGAATTTTTGCAATCAGTTCAATTTTTTGTGACCCAGTCAGTCCTTACCATTTCTTTTACAGCAGCCAACAAGATGACTCCTGTTGCGGCAGACAAACCTAGTGAAAACCAGACTTAACATTCACTAGCCTATTTCCTGGTATCTGCTAAGTACCTGACAGAGTCAACAATAGCTTAACATCTTCTCCAGCCTGTCTGGGAAAGAAGAAACATTCAAGCCTTCTTGACCCTCTAGATAAGTTCAAGCACTAGTGTGTACCCAGCAAAAAGCCAGACCCTCCCAGAACACAGTTCAGCTTTCAGAGAAATCACTGGGTTTTGTGAGATCTGCAAAACATCAAAATGGTATTTAGTAAGAATTTATATCCGCAAAGAAAAAGATAAATGCTTGCTTTCCTGCTCATGAATTCATGGTAGACAGGAGCTCATGTGGAATTTTAATTTGTGTGAAATACTGTTAAAAAATCAATCATAAATGTTTTGGGTTACATAGTAGCATAGAACTGTTGCTTTGTAAAACAGTGCAAGGTTTGCAGATTTTCATCATTATCAAAGGCAATTTCCCAAATTTCTCCACGGATGTCACATTAGTCATTGTTCTCTAAGTCAGGTGAAAAGGGAGTCTCTAAGCATTAGAGTAAAACTTTAAAAATTAAATTGCATCACTGAGAGACTGAGAGAAGTTCAGAAATTTGTCTGAAATGAAGAGTGTAACATTTCTCTTTGTCTCACACCTGCTTTACTGACTTAAATAAGAGGAAGGGGCATATCTGCTCTGCATAACTTCCCAGATGAACCATTAGAAGCCTTTTCTCTGTCACAACATTAACTAAAATGAGTCAATAAAAGTTCCTGACGAATACGACAGGCTTCCGAGTCCACTGATTCCATTTGCTCGTACTCTTCTTCCAGTTGTTCCGTGGGTCCTGCAGCTGGCAAAGACCACACGTCCAGCCCATGTTCCAGGGAGATGTTGTGAAGCACACAGCAGGCCAGAACAATGTGGCTGGATTTCTCTGGAGAATACTGCAGGGTGCCTTTGGACCCATCCAGGCAGCGGAATCGCGACCGAATGGTCCTGAACGTCCGCTCAATGACGTTGTGAGTGGCAGAATGCGCCATGTTGTACCGGTATTCCGCGGGTGTCTCAGGGATATGCAGAGGGGTCATCAACCATGTCCTTAGTAAGAAGGAGCTGTCACCTGTTAACAGCGAAAAGGAGAAGGTTACACACCCACAGTTAGCCCCAGATTTCAGCTCCTCACTCTGGTTTTCTGGTACAGCAGATACAGTATAACTTATTTCTCTAGCTAAAACAGAAGACACGAAAGGGCAAAAATAACTCCATTTACAGATGTGACAAAGTAAAGGCATTCAGTTTTACACAAAAAAATCCTGGAAGAACACAGAAATGTTTTAAGAGAACTCATTTATTGCATAAAACGGTGAAAGGCAGTTGGACTGGGACCCTACCTAGAATTAAAAATTGCATAATTCAGCTTAGAAAGGCGTAGGATACTGAACACAAGCTCTCAACAGATTAAATGTAAATATATACAATAACCAGACAGTATAAAAGACAGATTGGAAGTTACTGTTCTAAACTTCTAAGGTAAGGATTGTCTAAACTGAATCACGTATCTCAAAGCAATTTGCAGGAATGCAATCAAAAGTAAACATATCATTTGTGCCCAGAGGCTCTTGACTCACAAAGGAGACAATATATGGTAGACTTTCCACTGAAAAATTGACTTACCAAGTAGCCAGCCATCTTTATGTAGCTCTGTTTCAAACTGGCTTGTGAGGGCTGCCTGCTCTAACACCGTGCAGTCAGGCAGGCTGCCTGGCCAGTGCGTTTCTGCGCTCAGGAGGACTCCTCTAGCATCACACACCATCAGGCAGTTCAGGGAATGGAGACCCTTTCGGTTCACGTAAGACAGGTCCTCAGCATTTGGTGCTTTGATTGCCACATGGGTGCAGTCAACCACCCCCAGCACTCCCGGCATGCCTGCCAGCCCATAAAAGTCGTCCTTCAGGCTCTGCACAGTGGCTTCATCCTCAGGGAAGTGAATAAACTGTGAGGCTCTTTCCACCAGTGCCTCGGTTACATTGGCAACACAACGGCTCATGGAGGCTTGACTAATGCCAATGGCATCTCCCATGCGAGTCTGGAAGGAGCCAGAGGTATAGAAACCCAACGCTGCAAGTATCTGCGTCTCTGGACTGATGGCCCTGGACCGCTGCGTAGGGCGTGAGAGAGTGGCTCCCAGGAGATCCACCAGATAGTAAATGAACTGTCGAGGAAAGCCGTATGTGGATACTAGATACTCATCCGTGACATCCTCCAGCTTGAAGCGATCCAAAGTCCTGTGCCCGCGGCCATAGAGCAAGAGGTCGCAGTCAAGAACCGCGATAGGTACGGCCATGGCTGACGACCAGGGGGGTGCCCTGGGGCTCCCCCGTGACAGGGCTTTCCCAGAGGGTCCACCTGCATAAAGCAAAGGGGAAGGAGACTCAGAACAGTTGTTACCGGTGAGCTCCGTTACCACTTTCCTTTCACTCTGACCATCCAGCTTTGTATCTGCTTTTGAAAACACGGGGGCCGCAGCGGGTGGGCGCACCGCGGAGCCGACAACTCTGCCTGGCGCTGGCATGAATTTCCCCGCCGAGGCGGGGAGGGGGCTGAGAGGCGGCCCCAGTCGCCACCGCCCGGCCAGGGCAGACCCGAACGGCGGGCAGCCCCACGGGCGGTCTCACGGCCCCACGGGGGCTGCCCCTGCCGCGCGACCCGCACACCGCGAGCGACCCGACCCCCTAAGCCCGGCCCGGCCCTCACCCGCCCCGCGGCCGCTCCCCGCCGGCCCGGCCTCGCGTTCGCCGCGGTAGATTCGCCACCGGCAGGGCCTCTCGGCGGGAGCGGCGCCGGGCGCTGCCCCGCTTACCCC
>VWZG01010965.1:146966-265039 GCA_013396735.1 Grallaria varia | reverse complement strand
CGGCGCTGACCCTCGCGGCGCCACCCGGGCGCCGGCACGGAGGAGGAGAAGGGGCGCTGGCCGAAGCCCCGGGGCGGTTGCGGTCCCGGGGCCGCGGCGGAGAGGCCGGGGCGCGGCGGGGATCAGGGCCCCGCGGGATGAGCCGCCGCGCCGCCTGCACTGCCGGCCCCGCGCAGGTACCGCGGGCCGGGGCCGGGGAGCGCCGGGGGCCTGCGGGCCGCCCCGCCAGGGCAGGGTAGTCGCCGGTGCGCCTTAAGCCTTCGGCTGCGGCTTCGTGTCTGCGCTTTGCTTTCGCCCCGCTGCTGGCGGAGGGCGGCTCCCCATCGCCGCGTGTCCGCTGGGCTTCGTTTTCCTAACTGTTGGTGGGCGTCTATGGAGACGGGGAACGATATAGCTCGCCGGGATCTCCGCAAGTGGTATCTTTTAAAATCAAAATGCTTCAGAGCCTGTTGGAAATGGTAGAACGTGAGACTGCATGCTCCACTGTATAGTTGTCCTGTAAATGCGAGTTTGCTGTATGTTAGGAAAGATCAGAGGTTTACAAGGCGTTGTATCTTTCTTTCTTGTTGGAGCTGTGGGTTCCTAGTCTACCGCCAGAGTCACTCCCATGGATTCGGTGGGAGTAGGGGCACCTTCCATGTCAGTGAAGGTAGAAAAGGGACGCTTTGGACTAAGCCTACAAACTACCTACTTAAAAATGTCAAGAGCAGTGTGACTAAGTGCATAGCAAGGGGGAAAAACATGGTGAATTACCACCTTAGCTGAAAATTAATTTGCTATGTAAATGACGTTTAGAGCATCTCCAAATTATTGCAGGAGTGGCCTGACCTGGTGACCCCCTCCGTCTTGTGGCAAGAAATAAGTCATTCAGATGAGCCAGACTATATGTAGGTGTCCAGAAAGATCATACAGGATCGCTTTATTTTGCTTAAAATGGTATTGTATAATCTTAACTTTTTTGAACATGTGTTCATACAAAAGTTGAGAGGTGGTGATTATGTTGGTGATTGTAGTACAGGGTATGTAGAAGCAGATTCTGGTTTTGTCTGTATACTTTGGGTTGACAAACAAAGTGAGAGGATGGACTTTGAACTGATGCAATTTTTAGACCTTAGGGAAGTACAGAATGTAACTGCCGGTCAACAGGAATGACTTAATTTTCTTTCTAAGTCAGTGGAGCTGGCAGTGCTGGTTTTAATGAGATATTTACTAAGCTGCAGAGTCTTTTATTGGTTATGAATTAAATCTCTCTCCTGATCAGGAGGAAAAATTACCTTTTTATCAGTCAAAACTTAGGCATGCTACAGAGCCTTTGATTTCATAGAAATGTATTATGTGAAATAATTTTTCTGCTGGAGTCTAATAATCTCTTTAAAAAAATCTACAAACTTTATAAAACAAGAGTGTCACACCTTAAAATTTAGAACTGTTCACTCCCCCTCCCCAGGTTTTTGACTAACCTATTAAGAAGGCAAAATGGAGATTTATTTTAAGTAATTGTAGGATAATGGAGTTTGACTTGTATGCCCAGCCTGGAAACAGAGCGCTGTCTTTAACAAGTAACTATTAAAAAATCTCCATAATGTGCTCAAAATACCTTCTTGCAGTGAAACTTCTTGCTTGTTGAAGGGAATGATTCTAGGAAAGCTTTCTTGGCCGTCAAGCCTATTTATCAAAGGCCCTCTATTAAAAGCTTCAAAAACTTCCATGTGCTTCTTGTTTACCTGCATGATTCAACAAGCATTTAAGAGCTTCTCATAGGACATCTTTAGGAATTGGATTTGGGTCTTGTAGTAACAAAGAAATTCTGGAAGAGTGGCAGGGACAAGGAGCCCGTGTGAGGGGCACAGTCAGGTAACCAGGAACAAACATGTGTGATGAGAGCTGTCCACAGCCCTCTTCTCACAGTGACACCCACTCTGGTTTCTTCTCTCTGGTCTTTTTAATTTCGCTCTGCAATAGGAACCATGATTAATTGTTTTGCATTGGTAAATATCTGTTTGAAAAGAAAGCAGGATGACTTTAAGTGGTAGCAGACATGGCTCTGAGTGAAATGTAGGAGGTGATGGAAACAGCCTGTGTATGCTTTCCCCAGCAGCATGAAAAATGCCTGGATGTGTCAGGTGCTTCTGCTCCTTTCCTGTTTATGTCCACGTCAGACAGACTTACATGCTAAATTCCCATGTATGAAGCAAGTACTGTAATGCTGCGGTGTTCACAGGTGTTCCGGGTTACAGGTATCTGCCTGCAGTAGGGCTGCTCCTGGGTTGGAGCCTGGCATGCCGGGCACTGTAGTTCCTGTGGGATAATACCAAGGCCTGAAGGGGAGGGCTCTTGCAGTTGGTTGCGTCATGCAAACAGCGCCATCAGCTTATGCTGATGTGTCCTTCTCCTTGGAGAAGGAGAGCATAAATAGCAGTAGAGTGTATAAGGCACAATGCTGAGATGTTAAACTGTTGGATAAACTCTGCCTCAGCGTTGTGAGAAAGAATAAGGCATTTGGCAAAAGTGCCACATGTAGCAGTTCTCTTTTAAACATCCGTCTCTGACGTTTCTGTTTGCAGCAAAATGAAGACAGAGGCATATAAATAAAAGCAATAGTATAAAAATGGGCATTGCAGGAAGAGGGAGACAGAGCAAAAAGCCATGTGGACAAGATGCTTGTTTGTATCTATGAATACATCAGTTTACTTAAGGGATTACTTTGGTGATGGGAAATCAGTCATCTGTAGGTTTCTAATTTAGACCAAAGTTTATTTCCTTCTAGTTGTTTTTCAGTGTAAAATTAGCCAGCATTTTCCTTGAGCTAAGCATATGCCTGAGTAGTGCCACTTAACAAGCAGCCTTGCTGGCCATGCAACCTACAGAACATGAGAGGCTGAATGAGTTTGGTGGAACTAAGTTTACAGAATTTCTTTCTTGTTCTGGTCAGCTGTGGCAGCTAACCTGAGACTACCAAAGAAATTCTTGTAAATAAAAAGTTGTAATTCTAGCTCCATCCTGACTCTTACCAAGAATGATTCTAAAGGTGAACTCTGTCCTAAACCTTAGCAGGCAATCATCAGAGGCTCTTCTACAAAAATGAGGAGATTGTGGTTATCAGATGACAGCCCTTATATTTCAGGGGCTGAGTTTTGAAGTCCCATTTTCCCCCTGAAATTACAGATTCCTGACAGGAAACCTTGGCTCATACTTTCTGCTCTACTTCAGGCTCTGGTGAGTCAACTGTGGCTGGCATTTGGAGCTTCAGAGGTAACAGTGTGAATTTCCAAATGTTTCATAAATGTTACAAATAGTTTGAGATCTTACAGGAAGAATTCAAATTCTGCTGCAGCAGGGCACAACCGTGATGCTCTCATTCTTTGAAACCTCAATTTAAGACATGCCTCTGGTGGCTCTTTTTCTCGTCTGGAGATATTTGGGGGTGTGGTCATTAGAACTAATTTCTATACTGCACAGAGAATCATGATCATCTTTGTTAGCTTTCTGAACAGACCAGTAAGCCTAACACCTTCCATTAGTTCCCAAATGTTTTGCAATAGTCAATATCAAAATTTTTTTCCAGCTCCATAAGGCAAATGTGTGTGCTTCATTTGACAGCTCTCCCACAACATCAGGGTATATGTTTTCTTGCCTGTTTCTCCAGGGGTAGCATAGAAATGCCCTCTCACTTCTTTTCACAGTAAAAGCTAATTTGATTTCTCTTGCATTTAGATGTCAGCATTCTCTTTACTAAGAAGGAAGAAAAAGGTATTTTTAATGCAATACTTTATCACCTGTATCAGCTGGGTTTTGTTGTAGATATTGGACCTCCTCAACCCTCAAGGTGCTCTACTTAATGAGTCAAAAGAATCATAACAGGTCATTCTCGCCTGTTTTTTTGGTTGGGTGGGGTTTTTTTCTGTGGTGGGATGTGTCTATACTAAAGGGTTATTTTTTTTTCATTAAGAGTGCTGCATCAGTTAAATATCTAGCACTTTAAGTGTTGACTTCCTTTTCCAACCCCCTAAAGTAGAAGAGGACTGTAATGTCAGTCTGCTGGAGGTAAAGGCAGGGAAAGAAAGAATAATAGTTTTGGTGAGGAGGTTAAAATATCCAGAGGATAATTTGATAATGCATATGATGTTGAATGGCTTGTGTTGTTAGTTCTCAATCTAATTTAAAATTTTTAATGAGAACGGCACAGCACTGGGAAATGAAGTATAAATGTAGCCTAGGAACATTCAACCATATTATATGTCCAGCTTTCTTTTTATAGAGTCATTCAAAAAGCAGCACTGCTCATTATAAAATGCTCTATGAATTGCAGCCCATCTTGGATGATGCTCCTCAAGCTTTACTGCTGTTGAGATATTTTGAATAGAAGTCCTGCATGTGTGTGGTCATTAAAGACAATATATCTTCAGTGTGAATAGGGCAGTTAACACCTTTGTCCTGCTGGGCTTTAGTTTGTATAAATACAGAAAAATACCTTACTGCAAGTTCAGTCTTTGCTTAACAATTGAACACTGAGTAACATTGTGCACAGCAGCTGCTCGTGCTCCCTGACCTTAGATTGCCAGTGTTTCCGTCATGGGCAGCACATTCTGTAAATAGGTGATGTTTGACAAGCTGCTTCAGGCTGACTAGCTGTCTCAAAACAGCAACAGTAAATTAATACTTTGAAGGCTTATGAGCAAAAAGTAGAATTGATGCTACTAATTAAGGCATTGCTCCCCATGGACTCTATATGATTATTAACTTACATGTGAAGAAACTGAGAGACAGAAAAAATGTGATTTATCCCAGCCCATGTGACCTGATGGTGGTAAAAATCGGATTAGTGCCTTGCCCTGCCTCGCTTCAGATACTGTGCAAGTTCATTGTGTTGCTAGAAACAACCATATTTTTCAAAACAAGTCAGTGTGAATGTGAAAGTTAAGTATTTGTTGTCAGAACTTTCAGGAGAAATTAACAGAGGACTTTGGTCTATTCCTTGTTAAAACTGTGTCTTTTGGTTGGTTGTAGGTAAATTTGTAGCTGTACAGTTTCACTACAAGAACTATTTGTTAGAAGTAAAGAAGTGACAGCCCATTCCAGTAGTGGTTTATCATATAGATTTCAATATCTGCTGAAACACCACTGAAGTACTGTCTTTGGAATTTCAGACTCAAAACAATTTAGCTTTGCTTTGGCCAGCACTGATAGCTGAAGATACATCATTTTTGAAGCAGAGACTGCCATGTCTACTGGATAGCTTGGTATAGCATTCAGTCAGTGTAGAAGTGTTTTGGGTGGTGTGTTTTTTTTTTAATGTGTTTTTGTTGGTTTTTTTTTTGTTTTGGTTTGGTTGGTTAGGGGTTTTGTTAGTGGTGGTTTTGCTTTTTTTAATTAGGGTAGCAAAATTGGAGATCTTGTAGCAAGTTTTAATTCTGAACTCCTTTTGTTGTTTTTTTCATTTTTATCTTTGCACTAACTGGATAAACTGTTAGTGCGTGCTTATACCTCATGCTCACACTCCAAAGTGCTTAGCATGTTAGGATTTTGACAGGCGGAGGACTTAGGTACTTATCATTTCCTTTAAGGTGGCCTCTAATGGCAAAAATATTTTGAAATCTAAACAGAAAGCTCAAGGAAGACTTCATTCCCAGACCTGTGCTGTATTTCAGATTGCCATATGCAATGGACACTGATCTCAGTTCCCAGGACAGGAAGGACCTGGACAAGTTCATCAAATTTTTTGCTTTAAAGGTAACTTCTCTCCTTTGGACAAATTACTCTTCTTTCTTGTTTAAGAAAAAGCCATACTTGCTGTGGCTAGAATAACAAGATTGGGGTTTGGGTTTGTTTGTTTTGCTGAAGACCAAAGCAAGGAAAGGTGATAGCAAATTTAGGATTTTCCTGAGAGTACCTATCAAAACATCTTTTCCCCTTTTTTCTACCTTCAGATGCTCTTTCATCCCCCAGAAGTGTCTTGCTTTAGAATCGGGTTTAGGCACTTCACACCTCTGTCAGCTTTGGGTTTCTGTAAACACAACAGACCACCCGGCTGTTAGGTGGTATCCTCTGCTGGACTCCACTCTTTTTTTTTTTTTCATTGTATCTCAATTTCTACATTACATCCAAAAGCAATAATAGCAGAATGTTCTTTTGAATTATGTTGAAAAGTAACTATAAAATTTTGTCTCACTTGGTACATAGATGCAAGTAAATACTCTGACGATAGCTTTGGTATAAATCTACAGATTCACTTGACCTTTGTTTAGTTGTCCAGGTTCAGGATATAGTTGTAAATTTTATTTCAGTGTTACCAAAAACTGCAACTCCTGATTGCAAAATTGACTTGGTCACCTCATTATTACAGAGAAAGGTCAGCCTAAAATGATTTTCTCTCTGAAATACATTTGCCTGTTGTATGTAATAATTGGGATTAGACCTGAAGATCAGTGTAGCAAACTCTACTTCTCTACATCCTGGTCAGCCCTTTCATTTTTTTTACCTTGGAACTTGTTTAGCCGAGGTTCTGGACTGAGGCCTCTGCTCAGCCCAAAACATGAGTGTGTATCTTTTCCTTTCTATTCCAGACAGTACAAGTAATTGTCCAGGCCCGACTTGGAGAGAAAATCTGTACCCGATCATCATCCTCCCCAACAGGTTCTGACTGGGTAAAGTCATGTTTTCTAAAGCAGCTCCATAACTCTGTGTTTGTGTGTGTTTGGTGAGAACACCATGTGATTGTTACAGTCTTGTGCAGACTATAATAACTCTTCTTAGAATAGCTATATTCAATTATGTTCATTGGTAGTGGGGGGTTTTTTTTGATTGTTATTGTTGATATGCACTCTTGATATCACTCTGGACTCTGAAGGGCTGATTAGAGGAGAAACAAATAATGCCTGTCAGCATTTCCTGCCAGCTAAGGTGTGTTTCCAAGATCTGCTGGGGGTGGGGCAATGACTTATTTTCTGTCAGAAGGTTTCAACTCTGCAATTCAGGACTTTGTCGTAATGGGCTTTATTAAAATTGAAAAAACTCAAGATACTTTGTGGGTGAAGATAGGATGCAAGTGAGGAAAAAAGAGTGTGTTTTTTATGGCCAGATCAAGAAAAACACTTGAATTAGCAGCCAGGGAGATATTTCCAAATATGAAGAGCTTGAGCCCAGCTGGGAATTTTCTGTTTCATAAATATTTCAGTGGACACTGACCTAGTATATTATATATGGGTCTATGAGCCTGTCTGCACTGTACCATTAGGCAGCTTTTCAAAGAAATAAAAAAATTAAATTATGTCTTTCATTCTGCAGTTCAATTTAGCAATCAAAGATATACCAGAGGTTACTCATGAAGCAAAGAAAGCCCTGGCAGGCCAGCTACCCGCTGTTGGACGGTCTATGTGTGTGGAGATTTCTCTCAAAACCTCAGAGGTGAGAACTGAGTCAAAACAGATGCCATTTTTGTTTGGGGGTTTTTTGGGTTTTTTTGTGGGTGGGTTTTTGTGGGTTTTTTTTAATTGAATCTTAAAATCACCCACCAGAGCACCTTTAATCCAAGACAATGTGAAAATATCTTAATTTTATTAAGTTAGGTAGTATGCTGTGAAAATAAATTATGAAAATAAATGTATTGTTTAGCGGAAGCAATTCACTGCAAGTATCTGAGGCCAAAGACACAAATGACAGAGCAGCAAACTTTATTTTCTTAGACCATGAAGAACTTAGCTGTTCTGAGGAAGGTATTCCCTCAGGTGAAATAATTGTGCTGTGAGACTTCCAGTGCATCTTTTCTATCACTGCATTACAAGAAAGTGGGGGACAGGAGACAAATCTTCATTGAGAGGTGTGGCTGTTGCTGATCATTAATGAGATATGAAAACGTTTGTGTTCTGAAGTGAACGTTTGTTTACCATCCTTTCTCTGATGCAGGGGGACTCCATGGAGCTGGAAATTTGGTGTCTAGAAATGAATGAAAAGTAAGTGCATTCTTCACACATTCTTTGTGTGTGTTTTTAGTTTTTAGCTGATGAAAACAGGAAATGTGACTAACCTGTGGTGATCAATCAGTACTGGCTGTGTGGCCAGGGACACTTCAGAGGGAACTTTCTTTTTCTAATGGAGCAGTCAAACTGTTTAATATTAGTGTCAAGAAAGTAAACTAGTAATTTTTTTCCTTTTTCATTCTTCCATTGCAACTAGTATGCTTCCTCATATACTCAGTAATGACAAATGCTTTTAATACTGAAAAGACCTTTTTGTTTAGTAGAAGGCTGCAGGGCATTTTTCAGCTATTACTTCTACAAGGTTGAAGATGGACTCTTAGCTGGTTGGTCAGCACAAATAGCCACACTAGGGCTTTATTTTGTCATTTTGGCAAGAAAATTGACATTAAACAACTGGCCCAGACTAGTTTTTATTTAAAATAAAATAAGACCCAACCACAAATGAAAACAAACAAAAAACCCAAAGCAAACAAAACCAAGCAACTTAATTGGGAACAAAAGACTAATTTTTTCCCTTTGTGTTCTGTAGGTGTGACAAAGAAATCAAGGTTTCGTACACTGTGTACAACAGGCTGTCTCTATTGCTGAAGTCTTTGCTTGCTATAACCAGGGTAACTCCAGCCTACAGACTCTCAAGGAAACAAGGCCATGAATATGTAATATTGTACAGGTAAATCAGAAATTGCCCATTTGAAATACAAACAGCAGAAACTCTAGACTTGCACAATGTAGCTGCAAATGTGGTTAAAAAGGGGCAAGTAATAATAAATAAAATGATTTGGATTTAACTGCTACTGATCAATGACAGAAGAAAACTTTGGGCTGTGTGTCACCTTATAGCTTCCCTTGGAGCCATTGAAAGAAAAACTTAAGAAATGCAGGCTGTGACGTGTCGTTTCCTTGCCATGGTGGGAAGAGTGAAAATAATCCTACATTCAAGCACTGATTAAAGTGCTAATTAGCATGCAGTTGTTGGGTGTCTGGCTGCTACCTGATAAATGCCTGGCAACACTGCACATACCTCAATGTGTACTTCTGCCCGGCTACTCCATGTTAAAGATGCATCTTCAGCTCCACTTCCTGTAGTTCTTGCAGTTCACTCACCCATTGGCGTCAACTCTGTTTAGCCTGTGAGGTCTGACTGGCTCATGGTTATTATTTTCCAGACTTAGTTTTTGGCTGTAAGAAAAGTCTTTGACATGTTTTCACACCTAATTTAGATGATTCTAAATCTCTTTACAGTGCAGTTAATATATGTTGTGATGAACATCAGCTTTTAGACTCAGATCTCTGTGAAATTTATATCACTTAATGTTACTGCTCTGAACTGTAGACTTACCACAGAAGCTTTAAAAACTTGAAGAGAAATTTCTGATTAGACTACCATTTTCTCTTCCTTCTTTTTTACATGACATGTCTTCCTCTGAAGTAGGAAGGTTTTTTTGAGATGGGCATTCTAGGCATTTCTTTTGGGTTTTTTTCCTGAAAAGGAAAAGTAGTTCCAGCCTTTCAACTCAGATTAATTAAAGATATGTATAGCATTATGTCCCAAATGGACCTAATAACATTTCTTTTTCCTTCAGGATATATTTTGGTGAAGTGCAACTGAGTGGCTTGGGAGAAGGTATGATTAGACAAGACTTAAACCAGATCAGAACTGTTTTTCATACTGAGTAGCCTTTTATTACTATTCCTAAGTGCCATAAGGAAAGTGTGAGTTTACATATGCTTTTTTATCTGGATCTGCCAGTGAAGGCTTGTGTCATAAGGTAATAAGTAAAATGGTGGTAATCAGACAAAGTCTAGGGTGATTGCCATTTTGACTCTAGTGATCCAGAATTGAAATAAGAATGTGGAAGTATGTTGAAAAAGGGCTGGACTGGTAAAGGAGATAATGATCTGCTAAGAACAAGAAGCACTTCAGAGCAATATTTTAGACCAAGATAGGAAGCAACATGAGAAGTTTGCTGGTGAAGCCTACCAGCAAGGCAGCCTAGTGCTGCTGCTTTGTTACGGGTTCTATGTGTGTCTTTGGAGTTCAGATTGCAAGGGATAAAGGAATCACTATAGAAATAAGATAATGTAACCTCAGAATAGAAAAGTGTGGCACATAAATAATCAGTGAAACTCATAGTCATTCCTTAACCTTACAGGTTTCCAGACAGTCCGTGTTGGGACAGTGGGTACCCCAGTGGGCACCATCACTTTGTCTTGTGCCTACAGAATCAACCTTGCTTTCATGTCAACCAGGTAAGAAAATATGATCATGCCAGAAACTGTTTTACTATAATATGTTATTAAACCCCTTATATTCTGAGCCCCTAAATCTTTCCCTCCCGCTTATCCTTTCCTACTGAGATTCTCCTTCATGGAGAATACTCTGTCTCATGCTTAAGTCTTGCAGCAAGGGAAGTACTTGGGTAGCCCAGAGCCAGGCTTTAGAACTCCAAATTTTTGATGCATGCCTGGAGTCACAGAATTGAATTGTAAAGATGCTCTGGTCCCATTAATAGACACAAGGGTTTTCTGTGAGGGCACCATGAATTGGGAAGAGAGTAGAGAGAAAAAGCCAATAACACCGTTGCTTGTTGCCTTGCAGGCAGTTTGAGAGGACCCCTCCTATCATGGGTATTATAATTGATCACTTTGTGGACCGTCCCTATCCCAGCTCTTCACCCATGCATCCCTGCAATTACAGGTGAGGAAATACTGAGTTGAAGTTGTGGGCCATGGTGAAGGCATCATTTATGCCCAAATACAGAGCCTTTTCCACTATTTGCTGACTGCATGGGAAGGAACACTGGAGGATTAGTGTCAGTCATGTTGACATGGTTGAACATGTGATGAAAGGTGACCTTTTCCTCCTCATGTCTGGAAGACTGAGTGCAGCAAGACCCAGTATTTTCCTAAAGTCCTTACAGAAGCACTTGGATACAAAGGATGTTTAATCTTGGCCACCTTCAGGAATTTGAAAGTGTAATGGTTAATAATGCTGAAGAACTACATGTCCAGATGCATGCATCTCCAGATATTTCCACTGGGAGAAGAGCAGAGTTTAATTTCTCTTTGTAGATGGCTTCTCTAAAATGCGTATGAGGGCATTCAGATTGGGACCAGGGGTGGTGTTTGACAATAGTTTTGTAAACACCAAAGTCAGTAGCATTAGCTGGTATAATACAAACATTAGTTAGAAACACCTCTGGTTTTTTGTGTGAGGGTAAAAGAGGAACACTTGAGGAAAATTAAAGTTTTCAAACCTCGTTTTCCTCAATTTTGGCAAGTAGATGAGAACCCTTCATAATTCTCCTTGCAATTCCACCCAAATACTCCCAACCTCCCTGCAGTGTTTGTCCCCCTGTGTTTTACTGTTTGTTTGTTTCAAGGAATATTTCCAGTTAGAAAACTTTTCTTTCCTTCCTGCTTTAGAGCTGGTGAGGACAATGGTGCAGTATACCCCTCAGTAGAAGATTCCCAAGAAGTGTGTACCACATCTTTTTCCACCTCTCCTCCATCTCAGGTAAGAGAAACCAGGCTTCTTTTAATTCTAGATAGAGCAATTGCTGTTAGGATAGTGTGCATATTCCCAGGTCAGCTATTGTGCAAACAGGCAGCCTCCTGCTGTTAATTAAAATTCACACTCTGAATAAAATACTAATTTCAACAAAATTCTAGGGGACTAGAAAGCTCAGCTACAGGTGTAGGATCTTTTAATCTTTATCAGTATCTCCGTCTATGTGCTTGAAGAGGATAGCGGTGTACATTTACATAATGGTCCTGCAGGAAAGTAGAATTCAAGACATTGATGCCAGACAGCCTAACTGGGAGTAACAGACTGACATTGAGAAAGAAACACTGAAATACCAGGAAAATGCTGGAGAAAGGCAGAAAAAAATACAAAAGCTGTATTTGTTGGACCATCTAAAACTAGTTGGGGCAGCAAGAATAAGTATCGGCAAGAGAGAATGGGGTCATAGTATTGAACTTAATACTCTATAATTCCACCTACCCATGCAAACCTCATTCAAGTTTCAATTTTAAAATATATAGTGGTTTCCTTTTGAATATCAAAACCCAGAAACTCTCAAGTTCTTTTACTGTCCTATGTATCTGACTCCACAGTTCTGTATTTTTAAGTCTTGGCTAGAGTTGCAGTTGTACTATCACTTTAAATATTCAGGAATACCCTGCCTTGTTGTCTAGCCAAGCAGATGTCTCTACTGATCTTTAAAGACAATCTAAAGACTCTAAATCTTGTTTGCTGTCTATGTGAAGCATAGAATGAAGTATAATTGGAATGCTGTTCCACACTGAAAGAATTTGCTATGGGTCTTTCTGCTGCTTCAGAGGAATTAGTGTGCCTGGTTTAGCAGAATGTATTCTGCTGTATGAGTTAAAAATGAGCATTTCTTAGGAAGTGTTTTTGTGCCAAGTGGATTTTGGGTGACAGGGCATCAAGCGATGTTGAACTAATTAGCTAGCACTCATGGTAAGTGTGATGGAGTAAAGCTCTTATTCTGCAATACATACCTCAGGAAATGAGTTTGTGGCTCTGTCCTGCATGTTCATAAAATTTTCATAAAACGGGTTAAATACAAAAGGTTTCATAAGGAAGTTTCCACTGGCTTGCTTGTGCCAGTGTTACTTAAGAGTAATAGAGTATGTAACTACATTGAAGTTGGTATTTCACCAGGGGTCATGAGCTTTGCTGTCACTGAGAGGGAAAAACTTTACGAAACTACATGGACCTTGAGAATTCACATTAAGTATGAGCGTACATTCTTACTTTTCCTGTGGCTCATAGCTGCCATATGCTGTGCCCTTTTTTCTGAAACAACTGCCAGTCTTTGTTACCACAGTTAGAATTTTAAGGCTGTCTTGGCAGAGTGGACTTTAAAGTAAATTAGAAAGGAAAAAAGAAGCTAATTTCTTTCTCCAGCTTTCTATATACAACTTAATGTGTAAGAGAATACTGGGAACTGTGTGGTATTCTAGGCACATTTTTCAAATCTGTACCTGCTTTCTCAGTAAAAGTGAGGCATAACCTGCATGATACAAGGGAATAGTTGCTTCCTTCTCCCTGTGAGCTTGCATACTGTGTGTGTGTTGTGAAGTAGCCCAAATTTCAGGAGAGAGAATGACCATGAGTTATACCCACAAGTGAGACTGAAGCTTTCCTAAAAGTCAAAACTGTCAGTGGGAACATTACTGGGAGGAGGTATGGGACTGAATGGGGCTTGAATTGCCCTTTTTGCATTAGTAGGTTCTGTGAGACTGTTTACTCCTGCACCTTTGCTCCTGTTGATGGAATTTTCTCTTCAGATCAGTGTGTTCGAATTGCACCATAGTCTGGGTCCCCTTTATTCTAAGGGTGCAGCATAGACCTGCCAAGATATGATCCTCAGGAAGCTGGAGGATAAGGAGTATGGATGGATGGAGAGTATTGAAATACATGTAATTTGTAAATTAAAAAAAAATTACTTCTCTGGCATCTGCTCAGCCTTCTCCTTGCTAATTGGCTGGTACCAATTATAATTAGCTGTGGAACAGAGTCTGGCAGTTTGTTTCTGTCAGGGTTCACTAAAATATTACCTGTGTTCAGTGGTTCACTCAGATTGGAAATCAGTCAATTCTTTACAAAATGAATATGTTTCTGGCAGTACTGAGATTTCTGCTCTATGTGTAGGTGTGGCTGCTGCAGCCAAAACCTCTTCACTAGCATTCAGTTCATCCAACTCATCATAGTTCTTCTCTGAAGTCCTTCTCTCTCTCTTTCTCTCTCCCCCCTCTCACTCTCTGTCTTTTCCTTGTTTCCTCTGTTTGTCTGTGTCTGTGCACAGTGTGTTTTTACTGTCACAAAGGCACATTTTCAGACCCCTCCTCCTGTGGTGATGGACACCTTGAGGGTCCCAGTGATGGGCCTGGCCTTTTCACATCAAGTGAGTTGTCAATAGAATATGCTATACTGGGCCAGAATAGAGTTCTAACATGACAAAACAAGTACAGGAAAGTACAAAATTGTGAATGTGGAATGTTGTGCGTGGGAAAGACTGGTGAGGCCACAATAGGCCAAGCACATTATTGATTCTGCTTTCTTAAATGCCTTTGCAGATGAAGGTCTCCCGAAGACAGGATAAGCACCCCTAAAAACACAACAGCTGTCAAGGATTGTTAGTGAAAGACAAAGTAATAAGGCACAGTTATGAGTGTTTTCTGTTAACAGCCAGTGTTCCTTAAACCTGTACAGCCATTAATGCTCCACTCAGCTTAACTAGCCTCATGTGAATAAAAGTGCTGTTCCTCATTCTGACCCCCGTAAATGACGTCAACCTTGGCCCTGCTGGAGCTCACTTTGCTCCAGAAGAAGTCCTCCTCTTGAGGTCAAGCAAACCAGAACATGAAAGCTTTATTTAACCTGACTGGGTAGATTTCTACCTGGGGTGCGTTTCACTGATTCCAACACTTCGTTCCTATAACAATCTCACAAGGGTTAACTCTCCAGTTCTCCTTACCTTGCACATTTATGGAACTCTGTATTCTTTCACTGAAGCTATCTGAACAGGGCTGGAAGATCAGCTGTTTTAGTGTGCACTGGGAGTAGGTTCAAACAGTTGATCATGTAGTTGCTTTGGGATGAAAAAGTATTGAATACTAGCTCTTTAGTAAGTCCATGATGGCATTCATGCTTTTTCTAGTATTTGGAACAGGTCCATACAGTATAGCTTCACTGGGACTGGATGTCAGTCATACCTTCCACAGCCTTCTCCTATGTGTGTAGGAAGACAGCTTTTTTTTTTTTTTTTTATGGTCAAGGCTCAGACTTAGTCCCCTGGACTACTATCAAGTGGTCCTCTTAGCAATAAGAACTTTCTGGAGCAATAACCTTCATTATTGATTGCACTGAAAATGTAACATCCTTCTGCCAGCCTGAAATGCTGTGCCTCTGAGTCTTCCTGTTCCTTCTTCAGTGACTGGTGATTATTCAGACTGTGGGGCATTCCCCTTTCCCTTCCTCTCTCCTCTCCCTTTGCCCTTCTTGGTTTTTCTCTTCTTTCTTAGCTTTCCAGCTCTCGTCTTTCCTATCAGCCTGCTGCCCTGGGAGTTGGATCAGCTGACATGGGGTATCCTGTACCCTTTGCTGGTGGCTTGAATGCTGCACACCCTCACCAGGTACTTGTAGAGAGTAGAACCAGTGTGGCTGGTATTGCTGCTATTTGTGTCACTTGTATATCTGAGAGAGGCATTGAAACTAGTGCATGCATTGGTATCCTGTATGTCAGGAATGAAAAGAATGTAAGGTAAATATAGAGAAAGCACAACTTCCACAAGAGCTGGGAATTGGCTCCTTAGCAACCTGAGTTTACTGGGGTAGGGGTCATGTAGAAAAACTACACTGAGAGAGCAGGCACTAGACCTGTTTGCCTGCACCAGCAAGTCACTGATTCCAAACTTTGCCTGTCATACAGAGCTACTGCCTCTATAGCTGTCCAAGCACATTCTGTAGTCAGCATAGGATATCTTGACAGTCCATACTGGCATATTTACATTTGTTCATCAGACAAATAAGCAAAATTGATAGAAATCTTTTTCTGCATGTGACATTGCTCCTACACTAGAGTTTTGCTGACACAATGGTAATAGAAGAGTTTCAGTTGGAGTGGTCCAACTGCCTGACCAGTTCAGGGCTGACCAACTTACGGCTTGGTATTAAGGGCATTGTCCAAGTGCCTCTTAAGCACTGACAGCTTGGGGCATCACCCACCTCTTTAGGAAGCCTGTTCCAATGTTTGGCAAAGAAATGCTTCCTAGTGTCCAGTCTAAACCTCCCCTGGTACAGCCTCAAACCATTCCCATGTGTCCTGTCACTGGAAGAAGAGATCAGTACCTCCCACTCCACTTTCCCTTCTCAGGAAGCTGTAGGGAGCCATGAGCTTGTAGCAAGAGGATATAATTTTTTCCCCATTCCTCTCCTTGAAGCAGAAAGCTCTGCAGTGTAAAGCAGGCCTGAAGTGGAGAGGAGTAGAGTAGGAAGGGAATAAAAAAAGAGTTTGTATTGTGGTGATTACCTTCTATTTGACCCTCTCTCAGCCTTTTGGGATCTAGAGCCAAGTCATACACCAAAAACCCCACAACCTAGGCCCAGTGTGATGGAATTTGCTTTGTATTGAACTGTGATATTGGTTTGATTTTGAGATCTCTAACTCAACTGTTCCTCTCCATCTCAGTTAATTGGTCCAGGCAAGGAGGGGGGAGTTCCCCCAATTCCCAGCCAGCCAGTACATGGCACTCAAGCTGACCAAGAAAGGATGTGCACCCCAGTGAATGAAGGCCACTGCTCAGCGGCTACTCCTTCTAGTAGGTAGGTTGGTTTGAGTTGATCCACCAATTGTGCTAGCCCACTTATAATCCTATTAAGATAAAACTTTTTGTTTTCCCTTTTTTATCTACTGTTTGTAGCATAACTACTGTGTTTTCATCCCGTGAAACAACTTACAGCTTTCTCTGACTGGGGCTTTTTCAGCCTTTCTCCAAACAATGATCTTGCCCATCTATTTAAACCTGTTACTCAATGTAACATCCTTCTGTTACATCAACTTTATTATCAATTTTATATTTTTTTCTTTACTCTCTCTGCTGGTTTTGCTGATTGTAAAACAAGATGAAGGGAGTTCACAAATGAGTCTTAAATGCTATCTAAGTAATCCTCTTTTCGTAAGACTAAACCCTTTTTTCTTTCAAAGATTTGAATACCTGTGGTAGGACCCTAAATAGGTGATAGGAGTAACTAATAGCCATGCAGTGAATTAATCATACTGGGAGTAGATGTTGCGATGTATGAGACTACTGCATTTGGAAACTGAGTAACAGATACATTCTGGTTCTTGCCCTCACCTCTTGAGAGATCTGTGACTACTGTTGTACTGAAAAACTAAGCAATGAACAGGATTGCTATGAACATTCACATTCTGAAGTTAAAACTCCACCTCCAAAATGTAAAGCTTATTTCAGTTGGCAGCAACTTTTTATTTAACTGAATAGTTTTTTCCAGCTTTAAACAAAAATCTGATTCCATAAGCATCCTCTATCCTTTTGTGCTCACGACTGAGGAGGAAGGTGTGGTACAATGGCAGAGATTTCTTCTGTTCTTCTTCCGATATTAGGAGTAAACCAAGAAAAATGAAGGAGTCTCATAAAGCATGTGATTTATCTGTATTGTTTGTGCCATAAGTCACTAGTTATCTATTTTCCTTCCTCAGTGACGACACAGAGACAGTGTCAAACAGCAGTGAAGGAAAGTGTGGCTCCCCACATGACCTTTTGGAGACCATCTTTGTTCGGAAGGTGGGAGCTTTTGTCAACAAACCAATTAACCAGGTAACAAGCAGTAGATCTTCTCAGAGGGCACCATAATACCGTTCTCCTTCCATCTGTTCCTGTACAGAGGAGCAAAATGTACTCCAATGCCAGGGCAACCCCAAAGACAGAGTGCCTATTCCTTCCTGCTGCATTTCCCTACTTGGTTTGCCATAGGCTTGTTTTTCATAAAATGCTTTTGGCGTGTGCCAGACATTGGATTTGCCCCACTTTGCCAACACCCTGTTTGAGAATAGAAGACTTGATACTCTACTTGGATCTCACAATACTCTGCCACTACCACGTTTTCATAGACTGGGAAATCTGGTAGCAAGCCTCCCTTCCATGAAGGGACAAGCAGTAGACCAGTTTATCATTAGTAAGCAAGTATTTGAATTCAGCTAGGGCAGCATAGAGATCTGCCCAGTTCCTAGGGCTGTTGTTCTAGGCCTTTTGGGTGGATGAAGAATTGTTTGAATTTGTAGCAGTTTGTTAATCCCTGCCTGTATTATACAAGATGTATATAACTAATCCCACCTCAGGGGTATGTACCTTCATTAGGTCAGCTGAGTATCATCTATTTTATGCCTTTTAAATGAGGTTGTCAGCCTCCTGCCTAGCTGCTGATGTGATTTTGGGACATTTTTAGATGGCCTGAGAAACACATTCAGTATTCTGTTCTGTGCTGGGTAAGCAGAGCATCTTAGTGAAATTCTGTTTGCTGAATCTCCTCAGGTGACCATGGCCAACTTAGACATTCCTTTTGCCATGTTTGCTCCTAAGAATGTTGAGCTGGAAGATAACGACCCCATGGTAAGCCTCTTCCAGAGGTATATATGCCTTCTCAGCAACCCTTATGCAAACATCCATGCTATTCTCTGCCTTGAATACACTTTGGTTTTTGAGAAAATAACTAGTTATTCAGACTTGTTTGGTTTCAAGAAGTCTCCTGTGGGCTCTCTAGACATAAAAATAACAGCATGTGTTTGCTGCCCCTGCTGTAGTATGTTTATTGTCCAGTCTCCTAACTGCACCCATACTGTAAAAATACACAAACACGATCATAAGATCAGTACTCACTGTCTTTGATTTCTTGGGCAGGTCAATCCTCCAGACTCCCCAGAAACTGAATCTCCTCTACAAGGCAGCTTACACTCAGAGGGCTCCAGTGGCAGCAGCACAGGGAACACCCATGATGACTTTGTTATGATCGACTTCGTAAGTGCTCTTACATACACCTGCATCTTAGGTAGGCTTCAGGTGCTGGTGTGGTGGCAAATGATGTAAGAGTAGTTTTCAATGGGAGTGGAAAAGACCTATGATTCACAGTTCCAAACTAGAACTCAGCAGTCCTAGAACCGCAAAGATCCTGATAGTTGGAATCAATAGCTACAAATTAAATACTTAGGCTTAGCATCTTCTCTCTAATGCCTAAAGGAGCCAGATTGCAAAGAAATGCTCTTTTCCAACTGCTCAAGTAATCACAGATCTTGGCTGTTCTTCAGTTATTTAATATGCATTACTGCAGCAACAGTTGTAAATGCCAAGATACTTAATGATAGCAAGTAACAGCTTTACCTGAGATTATAGCAAAAGGAAAGCCAGTGTCTCTGGAAATTAACACCAGTATCTTTGATTCTAGAAACCAGCATTTTCAAAAGATGACATTCTTCCAATGGACCTGGGGACATTTTACCGAGAGTTTCAGAACCCCCCTCAACTCAGCAGCCTCTCCATTGACATTGGAGCACAGTCTATGGCAGAGGATTTGGTATGGAGTCCTGAAATTTCTTTTTGTGGCAATCATATGTACTTTATAATGCTCTCCCCTAGTTTGAAAGAAGTATGTTTATAGAATAGCTTGGGTTGGAAGGGACATTTAAAGGTCATCTAGTCCAATGTCCCTGCAATGAGAATGGATATCTTCCAACTACACCAAGTTGCTCAGAGCCCCATCCAGTCTGATCTCGAATGTGTTCAGGGATGGAGCCTCCACCACCTCTCTGGGCAACCTGCTACAGTTTCATCACCTTCATAAAAATTTTCTGAATATCTAGTCTGAATCTACTGTCTTTTAATTTAAAACTATTACCCCTTGTCCTGTTGCAACAGCCCCTACTAAAAAGTCTGTCCCAGTCTTTCTTAAAGGCCCCCTTTTAGTACTGAAAAGCCACAATAAGATCTCCCCAATAAGGTCTCCCCAGAGCCTTCTCATCTCCAGGCTGAATGACCCCAACTCTCTCAGCCTGTCTTCACAGGAGATGAGCTCCAGCCCTTGAATCATTTTTGTGTCTCCTCTCTGGAACTGCTCCAACAGCCCTGATAGCTTTCCAGTACTTCTCAGAAGAGACCCCCTGTCCAAAGGAGATCCCTCATTACTATGTTCCAGACAAATGCAGATTTGGTTGTGGCACACCTGACCCTCTGAAACTGGTGTGTTTGTCTTGAAGCTGAAAGCTGCTTCTGTGTGCTTGCTCTGGCTGTCATTGAAACCCCTGAAACTAGTCCTACCTTTAGGGTGTCAAACTTTTGGCAAATCAGGCCTGATCTTGCAGCCTGAGCAGAGCTAAAGTCCTAGTGTGGCTGGTGAAAGTCATATCTGAGTGAGTGCTCTTTTGGGCTCTCTAGCATTGTAACATACTGCAGAGAAAAATGAATACCAAAGGGTGAGAGCTGCAAGTGACTTGATGAAGCTGTGACATGAGCAGGTTATTGTGCGGCTGCTGGTAGTGGGGATTGCTCAAGGCAGGGCACCAGTGCACCTCCTGTTCCTGCAGAACAAACAGACTCTGGGCAGAGTGTCCTTCTCAGGGTCACTTGCTGGATGCTGCCAAAGGATTTCTGGTTTTGTGCACATGGGAAGGGGAGCCTGGAGCAGTGGAGAGGGGTTGCAGGACTTAAGAGAATTTTTATCCTGGAGTGTGTGTTTAAAACTTTCTTCTGTCTGCTGTGAATGAGTCCTGACCTGCACCTTTCTTTACCCTTCCAGGACTCATTACCAGAGAAGCTGGCAGTCCATGAGAAAAACGTCAAAGAATTTGATGCTTTTGTAGAAACCTTGCAGTGAAGCTGTTACCCAGTTTTGCTGTAGCCGTTCTTCCTCCTCGAGGCATCCTGGAGATGACATCAACAAATATCGCCCCTGCTCTGCCTTTTGTCTCACATTGACTAGTTCCTTCCATCAAGTGAGCTTGCTTTGATTGCTCTCTTCAATGACAGATACAGCTTATCTGCTGATTTTCCTCAACTTTTCCACCCCATAATTCTGGACTGCTTTTCCTGCTCACAGTTTTGAATTTAAGACTTCAGTAGGGACACAGGAAGTCAAACTCCAGTGTATGAAAATTCCTTTTTCCTCAGTCTGTGTTCTATATGGAGGGGCTTTGTGAAATGTTGCTATATGCTTCCTCCAAGGGTCCTCTGGTGTAAGTTCCCTAGGTAGAGCTTCTTGCTAACAGACTTTTTCCTACAGTCTCTGATTCTGTTAGAGCATAGGAAGCTTTGGCTCATTTCCAGGGTCTGTGAGTTCACAGATTCAACATTTTAAGTCCAGGACATCCATTCCACAGAACAGGGCATTTCATCCTGACTTCACTATGCGTACCTGGAGCCCAGGGAGAGACATCAGCTTTGGGACCTGCATAACACAAGTTCCCTTTGTTTTCCTGCTTCCAAGGAACTGGGTCTCAACACAGTGGTTTTGCGTGAGGCCCTCTGTTAGGTGTATGATCAGCAGGAGTGAAACTACAGAAGCGCTTTCCACATTTCCTTCCCAAGTGCACTGCTGCTTGGCCATGCTGAGTTTAACAGTGTTGACTGTTGGCAAACCTGCACATAGGTTGATGTGATGATGCTGAATTCATAATCTCTGCTTCTGAAATGTAACTGTAAATACTAGGAATCCTATTTCTTTAGGGTTATGTAACTAGGAGTCTTAGTCAAAGATTCTTTCCTCTAATCCTTGCAAACCTTCCTGCTTTATGGTTAATAGAAGAACTTAAGAATCCAAAACTATTTATTGCTTTTAAAGAAACCTATATTTAAAAGATGTTCTGTTTTCACATAGTAGTGCAGGTCATTCTGCCCTGGATCACTGCAGAGAGCAAGTGTGCCATGTGCCATGAAACCCTGGCCAGTGAGACTGGTTTCTCTTTGCAGGAAAATATCCAAGATATTTATTTTCTAAGACAGACTTGATTAATACTATATTCTGTTTTGGGGACTGCGTGTCCATTACATCCATCAGGGCCCATTGATAGAATGAAATGCACGCATCAGAGTCGTGGAGTGGCAGGGACTTGGTAAACAGCTGTTTTCTGATAGGCATGGATGAATTTGCAGTGTCCATCAGCCCTTCAGAAGGCAGCTTCTCTAAAGCACATTTTTTTTTGAAGTTTATGGTACTTTTTAATCAGCTGGCTTTTGAGTAGCTGAAATTGTATTTTTTTAATGATCTGGCCATTGACAGTGTGACTGGCTGGCAGTGCTCTGTGGCTGGTTTGGCTGTTCTGTGTCTTTTGCCTAATGTAAGGATGGGAGGAGAAACAGTGACACTAAAAAGAAGCTTGGATAAGGTAGATTTTCTTGTGGTTCTCTCTCCTCCTCCTCCCATGTGCAACTAGAGTGAGCAACTGCAAGACCCCTTACTGTCCTAAAACTTTTTTTTTTCTTTCTTCATAAGTGGGGTTGTGTTGCCTCAGTACTGAGTACTGAGGAAATAAATCCTTATTTCCTCAGAGTGGCCAAGTAACCAGCCTTCTCATTAGTGCAGTGTGGCATCTTCTTCAGTTTTGCTGCATTCATAGTTGAAAGATACTGCCTGCAGCTGACAAGAGACAGAACACTTTTCTGTTACACTGCTAGAGCAAGGAGTCAAGTTCAGAATACAGCTTATTGTTGTCTTAGAGCAATGCAATGCTTGCAATGCTTTGAGTTTTCCCAGCTTTTTTGTTGAGTGATGTGTTTGATGGGTGGCCCTGTGAGCTCTGAAACTCCAGGTAAGAGCTTTATTGAAGGAAAGTTACCCATGAGAATCTTTTTAGCTTAATCAATTCAACTTTTCAGCAACCTCACATGGAAAGTGCTTTGCAAAGTAAGATGCACAAACATTTAAGAAAGCTTCCAAGATAAACAGTTCAAAAGAGGGCTTAAGTTACATGAACTTCAACAAATACTTGATCCCCACAGCCAGTGGAAAGGGTTGTAGAAGGATGCATTAACTCAAGAAATTAATAGATCAGCTGGCTCTCATCGTTGCTCAGGAAGCTGGTCTGCCAACTTGAAGGAAGTAGCTCAGACAGGTGGTTGTCACCTTTCTCTAGTGATAGTATGGGCTGCAGAGGAGGCAGAGTGCTGGTTCACACTGTATGAATGAAGAAGAATAGTTGAGGTTGAGCTTCATCTAGCCAGCACTCCTGCTGTGCTCTTCTCCCACTGACAAGCTGTGGACCTGGTGTCTGCCATTCTTGCTAATCCCATCTAGAAGGTCAGTGCTCATACTTGTTCTCATTTGTTGATGCAGTTCCTAAGGTGGCTACAGCTCCCACATCTCATAAGGCAGAACTGTCAGTGTGGCATGTTTGGGGGTTTTTTCCTACTTCAAAAGGCTGGAAAATTGCCTATATAAGCTGCTAGTGTTGAACTGGATGGCCATAGCAATAAGAGATTCTCCAGGGCTGAGTTAGGTGCCTCTTCTCTGGACATTCCTCAGTTTCAACACACAGTTGCTACATTTAGGCTCTCCGTTCCCTCTGCATCAGGAAAGATCTAGCTGCTGCTGTGGCCTGCCACAGGTTGTGTTGTGAAGGCTGTTTATTTTGGCAGCTGTCTGCTCCACTCAAGGACAGTATCTATGTAGCTGCTGATTTATAGATACTTTGGGTAGAGGGGAAGGCTCCTCACTTGTATTGTTTTGGAAAGTCTCCGGTGTACTTCAAGTATTCAAAGAATTTCCAATAAAACTTTTACGTAAGCAACACTCTGCTTTTCTCCATGTGTACCAACAGGTCTGGGGCAGTCCCAGCCTCATGCTCTTTGTCCTCCAGGAAGCAGGATGGCCAGAGAGCTGCCTGTCAATGAGTGCAGGGTGGAGTAGGTTCCTGCCTCTGTCTGAGGGTAAAATGGACTGATGCATTACAGCTGGAGCAGTCAGGGGGATCCTAGTGAGACCAACCTACTAGGATAGCAAGGTACAGACAGAACAGGTGCCTGGCTGGTTCCAAATGAAGGTGGGGGGAACAGTCACACAGTGTTTGGCCCTGGTGACTTCCCCAGTGAATTAGGAAACCAAATTATCTGGATGTCCTCCCCCCACTGAAATATTAACTTGTCCCTGAAGGAGAGGGGTGGGAAACACTAGCAGAATTTGCATTGTACTTGATTACTACTACTTGCTTAAAACATGGCTACAATTTGAGGTGATAGCAGAGTTAGAGACTAGTAGGATGTGGAAAGAATAACCAAACTGAACAGCTGTATTCTAGTGTTGCTTAAAGTTAACCCTATATAACACATGATGCCATGTAGGGTGCCAACACCTTCCCTTTAAAGGAAAGACAAGATGGTAAAAATCTGTAAATACAAGAACTGCTGGTTTAAGCTGCAGTGTAAAGGGTGGCTGGTTATTATAAAAAAGACACCGTGGATAAAATTGCATGAATGTTAAAGAAGACTATGTATATTGGAAACTTCCATGACAGGAACTAATCCAGCCTGGGGTACAAGGGTAACTATTAAAAACAATCCTTTCTTATATCTTCAGGAGATAACACAGTAAACTTGAGTATCCCACTGCAACCTTACAGATACTGATCTGTCTACATTACATGTGTGCACATCTGTGTGTATCTATGAGTGTCATCTCTTGCACTTACAAAAGACACTGTACAGTGGGAGGGAGATGAGTTGCTGGCAAACTCAGAAAGCATCCTGTGGGATTGGAGGTTTACTACAGGGCCTTCAGTATCTACCCTTTTCACCATGTCACCAGTAAGGCAAGGGACTGGAAAAACCATCAGCAAATATGTGAGAAAGCAGTCACAGAAGTCTGATAAATCACCTAACTCAGGAACAATTAACTGCCCTCCCCTTAAAAGCCTATTTTATGTATTTATAAAAAGAAAAATGTTCTCAGAATAATATCCCTAAGGCCACAGGGCAGCTACTCACAAAAAGATGTCCAGTTGCAATGGTGTTTATACTGTGTTCAGTACTGTTGATGTCCTACCACTGCCAGATCCCTGTCAGGGACACATGCACCTGCTCTCCAGCTCCCCTGAGGCCAGAGCAGATGTTGCTCCAGCACAGTGACAGGCAGGTCACTGTGACCAAGCCCAGAGATGGGACCAACTGCTGCATTCACAGGAGGTTTGTGATCTCTCCATGAAGTCAGCACATTAACCACCATGGTCCACTTACAGGGGCCAATGTCAACATGCAGAAGAACTGGCAACAGTGGGAAGCCCTTAATTGGACGGTTTATCAACAATAAAAACTGAAAAGCAGCACAGTTTTAGAAATGCAAGTGTTGATACCAGCATCAACACATCATCCTGACAACAAAGCCAGTAGCCAGGGCTACTGCCTGACACTGATGCTTTTAGCTCCAGCACTCCATTCTACCCCTAATTCTTCGATTCTAACCAAAAAGCTTGCTGATATAACCAGCAAATTACAGAGTCTTTAGGAAAAGATAGTTAACTGTATGTGGTCAAGGGGTGGAGTGCAGGGGTTATAACCAGACTATTGTACTTTGAGGAGTTAGTAATCCATATACATTAAGATGAGAAGGTGCAGGCCTCTGCTTCACATATTACCTGGCCACAGGATAAACTCAGCCAGCTAATCCTAACCGCAGGTGGCTCCCATTTGGCACTAGTGATACCACAACTTGTGGAGCTGCTGCATCTACCTCTTGGAAAGGGCAGTCCTAGGCAGACTGCTCATTGTGACAGGGAGAGGGTACCATGGAAGTGCAGCCCTGTACAGGAAAGAGACAAGTTTCTAATAATTCATTTTGTTTGAACTCTGTTTCCAGCCTGAGGCTCCTGCAAATTAGTATTTCTTCCCCGAGTTACTCACATAGGAGACATTTCATACTCTCTTTCCTCCATCTCAGCATGGTTGTAGCTGGCAGCATAGCCAGCCTTACTTCCATTTCTTGTAGATATGCCACAGCTGCTGCTACTTGATAGACACAGCTGGATCTGGGATTACATTTTGATTTTTATTGAAATACAAAAAGTGCAAACTGTGAAATACAAGATTGGTGCAGATTAGAACAAAATAAACAGTGTGAACCGCGAAAACCCCAGGCCTGCACGTGATGAACGTCAACAGAAAAGAAGGCAGGGAACATCAACAACAAAAGCAAAGCCAAGAATTTTGCACAGGAGCCCCCGTGCATTATAGAGGAAACTGGGACCAAACTAGCCCTCAGCTCTCTCTCAAGTTAGCAAACAGTGCCCCAAGGCATCAAGATGCCTGACCCCCTGCACCACCAAAAAGCTCTGGTGCCAATACATAGCTTGAGCCAGGGAGTGATCAAAGGCAGCACGAGGCTTAGCAAAAGGGGAATGTTCCAGGTGCTAAAAGCAGAAGGTTGATGCAGAGCAAGTACCCCCACAGGGAGAAATGGCTAACAGCTAACCTGGAAGATGAGCTAGGGAAGAGACTCTTGGGCAGCTCTACAGCATGGAGAAAACCAACACAGCCCAGCACCCTAATCGGGTACTGCCTCCCACCCATACAAGGCAGAGAAACCCAGCCCAGCCAGTACCCTGCCTGTGTGAGGAGGCTGACCAGGTGGGGAGGGAATTTAACCCTGGCCTTGGCAGGTGCAGGCTGTGGTGACCACCCACCCAGCGCAGGCTGCAGGCAGGCCAGTTCCTTGCTCAATTCACAGGAGGGATATTCCAATACAAGGCATTCAGGAGAACAGACAGCAGAAGCAAAAGCAACTCTGGTTACTGTGCCTGCTCCAGGGCCCTCAGCAACTCCAGCACGAGGAGCAGCAAAGGAAAGGGGGTATTTACACTGTGTCCATTCCAGGATTTGCACGCACTTTCCCACCATGAGCAGCAGCAGTTCCCTGAACACTTTCCAAATCTGCTCCCTGCAGGCACTGAACTGGAGCTGGCCTTTATCCCTGCCTGCAGGGGATGCACCAGTCCCTATTTTGCTAAAAAAGGAAATGTTATTTCAAGAATTCACTAAAAAAAGAAAAAGTCCTCCAAAAAACTCAAAATAAACCACCAAACTCCAGCCAGAACTCAGACACTTGCAGCAATCCCTGCTCTCCCTCTGGGCAGGAGCTACTCCGGGACTGCTCCCCTGGCTACTAGGCAGGGAACAGTCCTGGCCGCTATGCAGGGCTGGAATGTGCCACCTTTCTGAGGGAGTGCATAGAGCCAAGGCCTCATGCCCCAGCACACAGGCACTTTGATTCCAAGTTGCCAAGCTTGGGCTTCTTGGTTCCAGGGAAAGTTAGTTGGTTTTGCCTTTCCCATAGGGAGATGGAGGTGAGGTCAGTGTCACTTGAAGTCAGAAGCCTTGTAACATCCATAGGGCAAAATCTTCATGTATTGAGAACAGATCAGATCCAGCCTTATCCTAGAACATCTCTTGCTCCAGTCTTAGTAATGCTCAGTTTCTTGCTGCAAACTGTGAAATACACATAGGGGTGCCACCTCCAAGCCAGCTGGCTGGACCTGTGCTGCCGGGCAAAGCTGTCTATGTTTGCACCCATTCCCATTCCAGAGCTTAGAAAAAAGAGCAATTTCCTTAATTCCTATGGCAGATGTCACTTATTTTGATTACAACAGGGGCACCAACCTTAGGTCAGTGTTTAAAAGCAGGGTAAAATATTATGAAAAAGCAAATTATATTTAAAATTCAGTAGCTTTTTAAAAACCAGTTCTGCTTGGTCCAAAAGATTTGTCCCTGAGGCCAGATGCAGCAGGGAGGGCTGGCCAGGCATGCAGGGCACAAGATACAAAGATACATCACACCAGTGAAGCAAGGCTAGAAGCTCCCTCCCAAAACCCTGATAGACCCAGGCTAAGGAGAGGTATCTCTTTTAGCTCAATTAACAGCAATGCTGCAACCCAAAACCAACAGTGATGCCCTAACAGTATTGCAGCTGCTCTGGGATGGTGCCAGGATCACCCCACTGTGAGCCTGCCTTGTGGGCTACCAGATCTTTCCAGCTGTGCCCAGGGCATACTTGGATGCATCTGACCAAGCTTTCATGGTAGGATTAAGGTATGAACCAAGGAGACAGGGCAAAGGCCCTTGGCATGGAATAGCTGTTCCTCACAGCTTTGGCATGTTGGTGCTCAGCACCTGGGTAGAAATTCATAATCCAGGCCTAGTGCACTCCAGAGTGAGGGTTGGCCACAGTCCCCAGACTCAAGGCCATTTTCTCTGTTACACTGTGCTGAGAAAAGTTCTGCTAGAAAAGACGGTCCATCTCAAGGCCGTCTATGCCAGTCAGCACAGATGCATAAACCAGGGGGGGAAGGGCCCTTGTGCTGCTGCCAGGACAGGCAGTGATCCTTGTGGTGTTCAGCACCTCAGTGCCACCCGGGCACTTGCTCTATGCCATCCAGACTCACCGGCTGTCAAAGGGCCCCAGCCGGCACACCTGCACAGCCAGGACTGGAATCAACCTTCCCAGCCAGGCTGGAATTGCAGCTGGAGGCACAAACATGCCTGAGCTGTGTAACTATGGGAGGCACTGCAAACACTGAATAGTATCTTGAGTGGGTGACCCCAGAGAGGTTGGGCTTTGGGCTAAATTCACCTTCATTGTTTTGGAGTGTGACAGGTAAACCAGCCCATTGTCATGAGCCTGTCCTTCACCTGCCTGCCAAAAGCAGAGCATCTAGAGTAGTGTTTGCAAGTGCAGGACATGCTGCTACCTGAAGCACATGAGCTGTTGGCTCCCTTCCCTGCTTTAGATGCCTCTGGGGAAAGGCAGGATGCACACTCAGTGCTGAGAGAAGGCATTTGCAGGAAGAATGTCTCTGTCACAAACCCCAGCAAGCCTGCCCTAACCCAGACAGCCCAGCGGAGGCAAGGAGGGGTGAGCTGGGGCAATTGGGAACTTGAACAAAAAAGACCTTTGCTGAGGAAGAGACCAGGAGGGCAGAAAAACTGCAAGTAAGGGAAGGAGGAAAGGAAGGCAGGTCATCTGATAGGGCAGCAGACTGGTGATGAGCCCTGGAGGAGCTGCACAGGTGGGTTAGGGCTCCACTCTCAGCAGCTGGGATACCAGCTCCTGTGCCCATCAGAGCAGCAGGTCTCCTGCTCACTTACTTGCACACTTGCACCACCATCTCCACAGTCCTCACTCTGCTCATCACCCAGAGGATCAATGGTCCTTTTGTACTGGAGACAGCTTCATCACAGCTCCAAGACAAAGAAAGGGGAAGGTGGGCACAGTGTGCTGGTGTGGGCTGGCCTGGATTCAGGCCTCAGCGGCCTCAAACAGCTCCTTCTGGTGGTCCAGCAGGAATTTGGTAAATGTATTGATGGGGTTGATGGCTTTCAGAGTGATGGCTGCATCTTTGGCCCACAGTAGATTTGGGCCAAACACAACTGCCAGGTTGGCGTTTGTCATCTTGTTTCTGTCACTGTGAGCAGAGACCTATGTGGGAAGGAAAGAGACTACTGTGAATCCTATAGAACAGTGCAGCAGCTGCGCTCTACTCTCCCCAAAGCCAGAGCTGACAGACCCCCAGGGCAAATGAGAGGAGAAAAGCTGACCAGACCATATCATAACAAACAGCACTGTCAGTCAGTATCTCTACAAGTCCAGATCACCACTCATGATCTTCCCTCTTGCTGTAATAGCCTTGCAGTGCCTCCTTTGGCAGCAGAAAGTCCTGTAACGCAGACCTGAGACCCCTTTTTTACTCAGGTATTTCGCAGCTCTACCTCCACCTTGGGCAGCTTTCAGCCTCCCTGGTACAGACCACACAGGCTGTATGTCTGCACCTCTTAGGCTTAAGGCTCACCTGCACCTCTCAGTGTTATGAGCAGCAATGGCTTAGGCTGGTTCATCATGACCATTCTTGATCTTTGTTCAAGAAGAAGATAAGATAAAGAGAGGCAATTCCCTAGCTTCTCCTCTCAGAAGACAGAGTAGGCAGTCAAAAAGCTCATGCAAGGCACTGGCAACTGAACTAGTATACAGCTGCCCACTTTTGGAACAGCTCACCTGCACAAGAAAGGCTGTCAGTAAACGGAGCACTTGGTAGTTTTCTTCTGGCAAAGTCTGGAGTGTTTTGCGAACAACATCCACACGATTCACTTCCTCCACACCTAAAAATTAAGAGACAGGACAAGTAGGTCCACGAGGAATCCTCAGCACTCATCCTGATGAAAGCCCTGTCAGCAGTCACAGGGTATACCAAGCATGCCCCCCCAAAGATACCTTTCCCCTTAGCCAGTGCAACATTCAGGGAGTAGCACACTTGTTACAACTCACTCTGGAGGCTGACAACATGGCTGTAGAGGCCAAAAGTGAGGAGGGGCTCAGGTAGCTCCCTCAAGAAGGTCTTGAGAATGACAGCAGGGAGATGGACATCTTCATACTGCTGGAAATCTACAGGCACACCTGAGAAAGTAGAGCAGAGACTCAGTGCGCACTGAACAAAGCAGGATGTCCTTCAAGGGTGGGACATGGTGGTCAGAGCTCAGAAGTAGGGAAGGAGTGTTTTCAAGAACACAGAAAACTCAAGTACCACGTCTTCTAGCAGAGCGAAAACACATGACCCAAAATAACATGCAAAGCAATCCAGCACTACATCTTTAGAAGTCATCAAATGAAACATGACCAAGTTTCTTTCTGGTGTTCTTCAGTCCCCTCCAGTATAATCAGACTAAGATGGTATATCCCACCCAAAGAAAAAGGGAAACTTTCAGGAAAAAAGGACAGTAAGGGGAACATGAGTAGGAAGGAATATGCTTTCCAAACAGCAGAAGTATCAGATGCTTCTCCATTGCAACTCAGGTCATACCCTGAAATGAGGCCTTGCCTACAGATCAATGAGAGAAGGAGAGGATCCATGATGGGTCTGTTCCAACAGTGTTCCAGTTGGACAGTAGTAGTTAAGAGAATGAGAGGGGCTCTGATGTGTTTGGGCACTTACCCATGTTATAGTTTTGCTGGACCTCCTTGACAATCTGTGTATTTGCTGACCTCCGGAAAATTCCCTCTGTAGCAAGAGCTGTGAAGTGAGAAAGATCAGCCACGTGAAAGCCTCAAAAATGCTGGCCTTAGCAATTATAAATCCATGCTGTGGGGCATTCAGACAGATGTCAACATGTCCCTTTTTTAGATTACACCAATTCTTTCTGCTTCCACTACTAGATAAATGATACAAGGAGCATTTTGCTACTCTTAAACAAGTGGGAGTATGGACTTTTGGAAGAAAGAGGTCTCCTAAGCCCCATACAATCACCCTTGAAAGCTAACTCAATTTATTCTGGACTGCTGTTCTTCTTTATCTTACCACATTCTTGATGGGAGTTTGGATGGAGGAGAAGTCACTGACATGAAATGAGAGGGGCTGCAGTTTTCCCCAAACACTTACCATGCTCCTGCAAATGAGCGATAGTGTCTCTGACCACCAGAGGAACAGGAGACTGATCAGCGCTCTTCTCCCTGAGACTGTGACAAGTGACAAAAGGTTACATATCACTGGTCCTCCCTGCTCTGCATGCAGCCCCCAAGTCTTGAAGTTGCCAACACAAGCTGTACCACATAGGAACTTGCTACCCCAGTCCCTGGTTCAGCCATTATTCCAGCCTTCTATCCTCTTCACCCATCATGCTACATCATTCACTGGAGCAAGTATGAGCTCATTAGTAGACCATAGGAACATTTTTCTATCTTCTGTAAAAATCAAAGCCTGTAGATGCCAGGACAAAGGGTCTCCCAGAAGGCAAGACTGCCAGTTATGAATCAGATGAAAAGGGGTTTGTTTTTTTCCTTCCCCATAGGAGCATGGGCAGAAAGCAAGTGACATGAGAAAAATAATTTTAGCCACCACACTCATGTGACAGATTTATCAACCTGATAGCAATCAAGGAAAACCTAGTGATGCCAAGGTATTCACTGCCACCCTCACATGTGATTGTCCAGACCACTTGATAGCACGGAGCTGTTCTCCCCTCTCAGGCTAACAAGCTCAGGCACACAGCAACACAGGAGACACCATCTGGAAATGTACTGAAGCTGGGGAATGTGTTCCCAGATTGCCTCAGAGGATCTGTCTGGCTACACAGTACTGGCTCCTCCTCATTCCTCAGGGAGGCAAAATCACACTCAAAGTTAAAAATACCTTCAACACTTACTCAGTATCACTACTTCTTGCCAGTGTCTGTGTTTGCCTGTGTCACTTTGCAGGAATGGGGAGTGTGATTCAGTGCAAGGGTGACTTAGAAGTGCTTTTAAAATAGAACTTGTGATATGGAAAAAAAAAAAACAAACAGATCTGCAGCACTACTCAATCAAAATATCATAGCCCTAAAGACACCTCCACCAGCCTCCTACAGACTTGCTTTGCTTAAAAGGAAGTTTCTAGAGCCATAAGGTGTCCCCATGGCCCTTATGTTGATCTTCCATTAGTGACCCTTAGCTGCAGAAACAACCTAACCTGGGGATCAAGAGTGTGGAACTGAACCGAGTCAGTCAGGATCTCGAAATGAGCATAGAGTTTCTCAACAAAAATTATTTAAGTTTTGTAGGAAGTCTGAACTGCAAGAAATTTCACAGCCATTTTTGCTGCTGTTCAGTTATAAATACAGTGACCTCTTATCAAGCAAGTCAGGGCAAAAGCAACACAGTCCAGAAATACTCACTGCTGGAGCGAGACTCCAAACTGCTGGTTTGGCAGCGGTGGGCGTGGGGGTGTTGGCTTCTGGGGCACTTGTAAAGGTTTCTGCAGGGATTTCAGGTATTCATCATATCTGTATCAAAACACAGACTAGTAAAAAGCTACTCCACCTCCTAGAAAATGCATGAACTCAGCACTGCACACCCTCTGGTAAAAATTCTGGCCTAGTGTGGTTGATGCCACCTATGCAAAAACAGGAGAGACACCTCTGGAGCACAAGAACAAACACCTATTTTCCAGAAAAAAAGCAGGGAAGAAAGAGTATCTATCCTAAATCAAGAGTTTGAGTAGCTGAGGATGACAGCATGGGCAGGAGGCCAGGATAGCACTGCTTATGATGAGACAGATGTTTATGTGTGTGGGGGTCAGGGAATCAATCTGGTAGGACTGAGATTATGGCAACTTTGGGAAGCCTCAAAGAAAAGGTGAATTGTGCAAAGTGAGCTAAGCAGGTGCCCAGACACAGCAGATGCACACCATGAGCTCCAGGTCGGTGTTCAAGTCAGCATCTTGCAGGAAGGCCCTGAAGGGTGAGTGGGAGGGGCAGGATTGGTGCTCCACTGGAGGAGGATTTTTAACTCAGACACAGAACTGGGCACTGGGGCCAACAACAGACAGGAAGGAGTATGGAGAGAAACAATAGTCTTTAAAGCAATTTGTCACCACTCCCTTCAAAATCACTGCTTGAGTGGAACAACTGCTTCTTCTCCTTGCCACTCCTCCACAAAAGTTCCCTCTCACAGAGCCCTAAGGAAGTGGGAGACAGGAAGTATTCTCACTTCAGCACTTGGCTTGGAATCCCCAACTGTTCCAGCTTCACATACTCCTCCAGCTCACTAAGGTAATTCACATAAAAAATCTTTCGTCCAAATTTAAAGCTGAAAAACAAGAGAAAGGTAGGAATGTGAGAAATCAGGAAATCCAGTAACAGAACTGACTTCTTACAGGAAAGGAGAGCACGGGTCTTCAAGGGACATCAGTGGGTCAAAGGGAGAGGTATGGCTGAGCACCAGAAATATCACCCACATAGCTCTCCAACTCCATCTGTTCCAGGAAATGCCAAGACTTTCCAAGTCACATTAGAACCTAGCAGAAGCAGGCTCCTTAAAACTTTGGATATTTTCTTTGTATGTTTAGAACAGGAGGCTTGAGAAACTTTCAATTATTTTGCAGAGTTACAAATTCAGCAACACAATGAATTAAATGTAATTTGGATTGATGATCTCACTTTCTTTTTCATTATTAGCAGAGCCTGACCTTTTACGTGACTAGATAGAAAAGGAGCAGCACAGAGCTGCAAACTCTGTGGGTTCACAAAGTGGTAGTTCTGGTGTCTGAATACTTGTGAGCTCAGAAATAGGATACAGCATAAGGTGAGACTCCAGGGTAGGCTTCGCAGTCCAGTCTCACCTTGTGCCCCACTGAGAATGCCCCAATGTTCCCCTGCAGCGTGAGGGTATGGGTGAACCACCTGTAGCGCTTCTTACCTGATCAGAGGCTTAAAGAGAATCAGCAAGGTCTTGATGAACATTGTTGGGTGCACAATATACAAGGCTTTGATGTTCTTCTTGTACCTGCCAAAAGCAGCCCAGTCACAACGAGCTGCACTCTAAGCAGAGAAACCAACCTTTCCACAAACCAACCTATCCACAAGATTAAGGCACCCTGGCCACTCCATTCCTTTTGCACTGAGCCTCACCACTCCTCAGCACCCATGGCCTCTGCTCTCCCATGCTTTGTAGCTGTGTCAGGCCACTGAGCAACCTAAGCACATCCTCTACTGTATTCCAAGATTCACCAGAAAGCATTGAGCTGCCTCATCAGGGAGGAGCAATTATATCATGGAGATGACACACTCGCACCAGGTCCTGGTTTTGCTGCTTGCCTGTTGGCCTAAAGGTTCTAACTACAGAAGGACTTTTTATCCCATGATTCAGCCTGCACTGAACCACAATCCACCTCTATAAGCAGGAGAATACGGGATAGTAAATTATGATCACCAAGTTACACAGGGGACCTGGGGAAGATCATCTATATTAGGCTACAGAACAGCACAGTATACCCTTGCTTGCTGCAGCCTTACTCACTTGCGATCAAATTCCCTGTAGGCATCCCGCAGCCAACTCAGGGATGGCTTGTTCTCACTGGTCAGGCCATGGTGCAGGTACACCAATGTGTAATCACTCTCCACATACTGGTCCAGTGTGAATTTCAGGTACCTGGGAAGAGACAACTGCTGAACTCACTCTGTGCTCTGCTACAGAGTGGGTCTTCTTTGGGACTCATTTTTGTGTGCCACAACAGAGGATTTGCATCTCCAGCAATGGAGGTAAACACCTGGGAGAACATGTCCAGCTAAAGAAGCTACAGCAGATAGATCTGGCCTCAGGAATTCAGCACCTAAGAACTGGGTCAAGTTTAAGAAGTTAACAGCAGCCTACTAAGACACTACTCACCCCAGCAGTTTCACGTGATCTAGCTGATGACTTGGGGGCATCCGGCAGGCACTGAACAAAATTACTTTTCTTCCATATTTGTCATCACCTGCAGATGAAATGCCAGAGATTACATGGAGTTTAAGGACTGCATTATGGTCTTGGTAGCAAGAGGTAAAGAAAGAATGAGAAACCACCATAACAAGGCAGAAGTCTGGTTTGCCACAGCTGCCAGCAAAGCTAAACCTGATTTTTCAGCAGTTACATGGGCTTCATATGGAAGCAGAAACTGAACACCAAGGGCCTGTCAAGTCAACAATGCAAATGAAGAACAGAATCCCTGCTCCAGCCCTGAAAGGAGAGAAAGGACTAGAAGCCAGGATGCCTTGGGGCACACAGGGATGGAGCCAAGTATAGAGCAGAGTGCTCAGAGCATTAATCCTGCAAAACTGTCTCTGGGCACTGCTCTTGATGCACAGGGAAAACTGCCCCTCAGAAGCACAATAGCCACTCCTTCCATCCTGCACACAGTCCCAGATTAACTGCTTAGAGTCTGGTGCATCTGCTTCTTGTTTCACCTGAAGCTTAGTCCTGCACACAGAACAAAGGCCACTTCATACCCTGGAAACCAAAAAATTCCTAGAAAAAGAGCAGTCCCAGTAGCATCCTAGAGATGAGAGGCAAGCATCATCATAAGCCTCTTCTATAGATGGACCAAGTAGGGCTACTGGATTCTCCACGGGCATTGTAGAGTAAGCTCTTCATTGCCTCCTAGATTTTTCCATCCACAATGATATTTTCCCAGCCTGAGCTGGAAGGAGCTGCAAAGTGAGGAACAACAAAGCATTCTTTGTAAAAACCAAGAAGAAAACAGTCCCCTTCACACTGGAGCCAAATAACCCATAAAGCACTCACATCTCAGGGAGGACACTCACAGCCACCACTTGAGGCTTCAGACAAGCCAAATTTTCCCCAAAGGAAGCCTTCAACACCAGTGGACTTCTGCCAGCAGAGATCTCAGCCCCGCAAACAAAACCCAAGCAGATGTGCATGGCCAAGCTTAGCAGACATGCTAGGGGAATTAGAGCTGTAGATAAGTAAGAACCAGGACATACAGAGTTTGAGGGAAAGTCTGATTCTTTCCCAGAGACAACACACAATCCATTTCCACGAGGATTACTTGCTTTTCAGCAGCAGTGGAGGTGAAATGGTTCCTTTGGAGTGAAGGGTTAAAGTCTAAAGTCTTCTCATCTTTTTAGCTAACTCACCCTGCTCTGAAAGCTGTGTTTTCTTGTCAAGGAGAAAGAGTGGAACAGTGAAAGGGGCTATGAAGGTTGTACTCAACAACATGCTCCTTCCTCCCCTACAGGACAACTATCTCATACAGACCACAGCACTGAAAAGCAGCAAGACTTGATACTTATGTAGGACAGACCTTCAATACATCATTCGTCTTGAAATAAATCCTATTCCCCACATGAAATGACAATATTCAGAGCATGCAGCCATTTTCTCACCTTTGCATGGGCTCTGGCCCTCAATTACTGCTTGGCTACACTTGCCATTGAGCAACTGAGATCTTGGAACAGCAAATCTGATGTTTCTGGGAACACTGCCTGTTAGTAACAGATGAGCATTTGGTGCTGCAAATTGCAGACAGAGAACTCACACATACCAGCCATGATATTAAGATGCTGCTAGCTGTCTTTTACCCATATCCTGATCAGAAGAACAGATTCTCTTGCTACATGTTCACTTTTTATTTTCTCCTCCATGTTCAAGTCACTCACCAGACAACACAAGAGACAGAATTTACCAATGCACACAAGCCAGAAATTCTACAAACGCTAAAGACTCTGAGGCAGCACTAGGTACAGACCAGGAAAGGGGTGGCATAGGCCATCACATTGACATACACATGCAGAGATAAGGGGCAATTAGGGAGGATGCATGACCCAGAATGCAGGACTAAGAGAGAGTGATGCAAGGCTCATCTGGAACAACCAGATACAGTCACAGCCAGGCCACAAGACCAACATCACATTGCGTATCCCATGGTAGCCCACTCTCTGCCTAGCCCAGAGTTTCCTGGTAGCTTGCTATAAGCCTTAGGGCCAGGTCTAATGCACTGAAGTTGTCTATAAAACTAAGTGCAGGCTACAAAGTCCTGGGCAAGGAATATGGCATGTTGTGACTCTTCCCATTGGTCTTGAGTAACTCGTATGTCTGTCTGGAGGAAAAAGGGTCCTGCCTCCACAGAGCATAAAGAAGATGGTAGCATTTGAGAATCTAGCGATGAAAGAATGATCAGAAAGAAAACAGATCTCTGCAGACCATAGCTCTATGCTAAATTCAGAACAGGCGCTATCTTCAGTTAACTGAGAGGCTGTATTTCACACCACAATGGATGGTCTGGGGGCCAGAAGCAGACTGCAAGCTTGACCAAGTCAGGCCTTTGTGGTTGTCAGTACAGCATCATGTTCATGCCATGTGGGTGGCCACACACTCATCTCAGGCTCCTGGGCACTGATTTCCAGACCTGACAAGTCACAAGTCAGGAACCACATAGCTCAAACAGCTTTATCTGGAATGCCATAAAAGCTTATGGCAGGGCCTATGCAAAGTCAAGAATCTTGTTCTTTATATAGCCTTGGTGAAAATGTCTGAGATTGCTGGTAAAGAATAAACAGACAATCCATGATCCTGCCAAAGGGGAGATGGCATGTTTCGTCTGGACAATTTCTGGACCAAGTAGATCAAAAGATAATCTATAGTCCTCTAGATGACTGAAAAAGGAGTGGCCTGTTTTGCCTTCCAAATCAGAATGAATTTATGCATGAAACCTACAAAGAAACCAGCATCCCCACTACTGAGTTCTGGGGTTTGCTCCAGTTTCATCACAGTGAGCTCAGCCTGTCAACACAGAAACTTTCAAAACAGCCAACTGCCAATCTTGTTTTCACTTGACATATATCTGAGCAGTCTGGTTCCTCCAGACATGACAAAATTCAAAATTTAGCATCAAAGCTGAAGAGTCAGTTGTTCCACTTTATAAATAAGAACCCAAAGCCCATCCTATGCATTCTTGGCTGTTGAAGGAAACTGCCTGCAGGTGGCCTCTCTGCCTCCTAAAGAACAGGCTCTTATCAGATTTGATCTTTCCCAGATGCTCCACCCCTTGTACTATTACTTTCCTGTTTGCAATATTAATCTTAGGTATCTAGGTTTTAACTCCTTGTTTGCAATGGCAAATAGCTGAAGTTTCCTTTAAACACAACTACAGACCATGAAGTAATCACCCAGCTTCTCAGGCTCCTACCTATCCCAGATGAGGAATGCTCAATAGTTAACAACAAAACAACAAAGAAGCAATTATATACCACCAGTACTCACACAGCATCCCAACTTTGCAATATTTTCAATCCACAGTGGAATTAGACTACCTTCCTGTAAGATGCAACACAAATTATTTTTCTTTTAGTAACAAAGAGGAAGAAAATAGTCAATATGAAAAGCCTCTCCAGATAACACAGCTGCTCATCTAAATAGATATTAACTTGTAACACGGACAGACATGCTAATTCTCCTAAATATTGTTATGGTGTTAAGGTCCAAAATCAGTTTTTCCCTCTTGCATGAAGAGCAGCATTTCCAGGGCACTTCTGAGACAAGGGGTAAGGAAAATCACTGCTGTGTTTCCAAGCCATCAGTGCAGGGCCAAACTTCTAAAAGGAACAAGGTTTAAATACTGAGGCTAATGTTTCACAATGACACCTGCAGCCATACAAACATGTCACAGCAGAAATTCAAATCAGGATAGCAGTACTGTCCCAAGACAGGACCTTATTAAATGAATCTGCACAGCCAATGTGGAAAATACATGCCTGGCTTGGAAATCCTGTTATATATTTCCAGGTAAACAGAAATATATCCGTGACATATCCTGACAGAAATCCATGAACCTTTATGCCATGATTGGAGACACCCTAACTGCAGTACAGAGACCCTGCTCACTCCAACCTTCATCAGGTAACCTCAGTTGAGTGCCCATCTTGATGAAAGATTCAAATGGGGATAGCCTGGTACTTGGACACTGAGAGAATGGAGATGGGTAAACCTGCCACCAAAAGCTTGTGGTAAAACTGCAAAGTTAACAGAGTTCAGGGTCAAGGAGAGGACACCACTACAGAATACTGGAACTTTACTACACAAGTTTCACAAACCTGAGGATGTTTATCAGAGCCACTGTCAGTATCACTATCAGAGCCACTTGTCTAATGTAATTTCAGGTTCCTGCCAAGCTGATGGCACAGCTGGGAAGTGCTTAAGTAGAGTAGATTTTAGTTGCCTATTGAATTCCAGAGTGGATTTAGCCCTGCAGGAAAAGAAGGTAAGGAGCCCAAAGTAGAAGTGTTTTAATACATGACATCTTCCACCTAGATAGGCCAATATCCAAATTTACTGCCAGAATAAGGAAGCCTTACTAAGTGAATACAGCTTTAACTGAGTATACTAGAGGGTCAGATTAAAGAATGCAAAATGGGAGGATGTTTGAGAGCATTGAAAATGTGGGAGAAGAGTCCACATAATGAGGAAGTGAGAATCAGCATTTCCATGGACTGTGTGAAGATCTTAGCAGAAAGAATTTCACACCAAAATACGTTTTTATGTACACTGAGAAGCATAAAAGCACCGGCACCCAAATTCTTAAGGCTTAGGACTGAAATCCAGAGGGTATTAACAAATGCTCAGTAAGCACAGGGCAGTCTAGCACAGCTTTGGGTGAACAAGGTACCAAAACACATCATCTCTGCAGCCAAATGGAGAAGTAGTAGATAACAGTTGCTTTCAGATGGAGAATCCAGTTTAAGTGCCAGCTGCTTAGCACATGAGTGCAGCAGCAGATCATGTGAAGGAATAAGAAGCAATCCAGTAATGAACTTCCAAAGCAGACATGATAACAAGGCAAAGTGGAGTTCAAACAGAACTCGTCCAAGCAGGCCACCACTATGACAGGAGAGGAACAGGATTTACACTGAGATCCATGAGCCCCAAAGTGTCCACATGCCAAATTTGTTTCAGATGGTTCTGCCATGCCTGAGGCAGAGGTGCAGCACTTAAGACGACAATTTTGTGCAGCCTTTGGACTCCTGAAAAGTTGCCAGTGCAGCCTAAGGCTGAGCAAAGTTTGGGCTCCCCTGAGACAGTCCAGCTACAGGCCATGGTCATGCTAAAGGAGTAATACCATAATCTACAGAACCAAATGTTAATGCCACAAAAAAAAATCTACCTACCTGGTTGGGCCCCATCAAGTGCACCCTGGTCTGGAGGAACAGAAAAAAAGTTATAGCAAGCCAAGCTACACAGCCTTTCCCAGAAAGTAATCCTGAGTGCAAAGTCTGAGTCTAGCCAGATTGCCACTGGGATGCATTTAGCTGCTGTCTTGCACCAGACAACCTCCTTCCATTTCATCTTTCCTTGATGCTGCTCTCCAAAGCAACCTAATCTAATAGTTAGAGGCAATAACAGCAATCCCTGATTCCTAAATATTTTTCTTGAATTTGCAACTAATTCTTACAATCACAGTCAAATTTCTGGCCCTTACTGTTACACTTCCCATGCCACCAAAATGGCAAATGCTGTACTGTCACTTTTAAAAGGGTTAATTGCAATTAATTTTGAGTGTCAAGTCCTCTGAACAACTTCAGAAGCATACAGAGAACAACATCATACCATATGAATACCACATCCCACAGATTATTTTGCAAGAAGCTAAATTTCACTAATAACTTGAAGATAGGACAATTTAAATCTTAACAAAATCTATAGCTTTAAAAAAAAATTGCAGATTCTGAAAAAAAAAAATCTACCAATTATTAAAAAAAAGGAAAAGAAAAAAAAGGTTTCTCTGAGCAGGGAGGAGTCTATGAAGGCATTTACTGTCATGCCCAGCCCCTTTCCATCTCTCACAGCTATACACTCAACTGACGCACATGGGCCTATAAGGAGGAGCCTGAGCAGGGCTGGGCTCTAGGAAAAAACTCTCAATTCCCTTGGTGTCCCTCAGAAACTTAAAATTCCGTGGACACTCTCCCTTCCCTTGATATTGCATATTAAAATGTGCTACACAGGCTGGGCTTGCTTTGGATGGGCTCAGTTCTACAGAGGTAACTCATTTTGTATCATACAAATATTCTTTAAAAAAAAACAACCAAACAAAAAAAGGTCAAAGCCATAAACTACATTCAAAAGTAGCAGAAATGCAGGCAGCCTGTATTAACTGAGCCAATAATCATGTACCGTACTGAAAAGGAAAAGGACCCTTGTTATCCTTTGCTACTGGGCCTTTGCCACCAAAGACACACTGCACCACACCTTCAGCACAAGTTCTGTTTGCCACTTCTACCTTTGCCTGTCTAGAGAAACAACAGCTACTGGTGCTCCAAGATTAATTTTTACCTCCCCATGTCAATCACCAACAGCAAATCAGCAGCACTAGTCACAGCTTTGGCACCTGCAGCCAGCATCCAGTCACAATGTTTTTTGGGTAGGTTTGGTACCAGATTCACCATTGAAAACAGATTCACTGCTGAAACTGCAGTTTCAATCTAGTAACATGCAAGAAGGTACACTCCCAGCTCTCCACCCTGTTTTCGCGCTTCAGTCACAGGTCTTACACACACTAGCATCACGTGGTACCTACAAGGGCAGCCCTGCAGACTGACAATTAACTGTATGGGGAGCCAGATTTCCCACAAAAAACAGCAGATACATGCTCTGAGCTTCAGCAAAGCTTTGAAATCACTGGGCAGGGATTACACAGCTGGAGTAAATAATGATGACCTTGCTTCTGAACACTGATACACCAAATTCATATGCCATTCACATGTTAAGCCCCAGTTTACTTCTCCCAAAAGAAAGCAAGCCAGTTATTGTGTAAAATGGGAATGCTGATGAACCTCATAGCCATAGCTTTGTATATTGATCACAAAGAAGAGACAAGTATTTCAGACTGGGCAGCAGAATGAGGAAGGAACACAATGCCAGAGCTGTCAAGAGCCCTGATCTTCCCACACAGTCCTAGGTTTCCAGTATGAACTGCCATCTCCGGAGACCTCCTTCAGACTGTTATTAACTATCTGCCATATTTTTGCAATTCAACCTCTGCTAAAATTCAAGGCCAAGATTATGTCACACCCAGTCTGCCTCAACCACCAAGAAGATGGAAGCAGCACCTTTGCTATATAATAACTGAAAGGAGGACACGAAAACTCTTAACTGTAAGAGAAATTTGGAATAGTTCCTTAACAGCCTTCAGCCAGAAGGTTGTGTTTCCTCCAAATGTTGTGATGGCAGCAAGGAAAAAAAGAAAAACCACACTTTGCAGAAGTGGTTTGTGCAGTGAAATCAAACCTCCTCTGTTCCAGCCATGTGTAAAGATGAATTTCACTGCTACAATGCTCACAAAAAGAGGCACTCAGAGTCAAGAAGTGCAAAACCACACAGTGACCCTCTCCAGAGCCTATGTAAAACACTCCTGAAACACACACCTTAAGGCAGGTCTGAAAGGATCAGCAAAGCACCATATTTTTCCTTCAGAAAAGAACTGAATCCTAGAACTAAAAGAAGGTTTCCTAAATCTAAAATATTCTGATTCCCAACCATACTCCAGTTCTGAGTACTTCCTCAGAACTGTGGCCTGGATGCCTTTCGCTGTCATCTTCCTGTAACACAGCAGCACATGGGACTGCAACAACATGCCTCTTCCCACAAGATCCCAGTCCTGGGAAGAGAGAGGAACACAGGGCACAAAGGAGAGTCTCCATGAAACTGCTACACTATTTTTAAGTGAAAAACAAAAACTTATTTCCTAACACAAAATGTTTTTCTGTACTTTTCCCCTCTTTAAGCCAGAGAGACAGGATATTCAAATCCATCCTGCCTTGAACTGAATCAGACATTAAGGTCAGCTAGAAAATGAGCGTGCCAACTTTATGTCATCAAAACTGGGCTTTTAGTAAGTTATTAACACTATGCACCCATGCCACAAGAAGCAATTACTTTTCTGACCCTGGGATAACCCTGGGATCATGGAATTCAGCCCGAGGATGGGAACCAGTCTTTTGCTCTTGTCCCAAAATAGCATCATCATCCCAGAACATATTTCAGGACAGGCAGGAACAGAGTTAGCCATATGCTTTCTGCTTTGAAGTGCAGAACAGGGAAGAAGACGGGACAGAAAGCTAAGAAATCAGTAGAATGGATAAAATTACCCTTGATCTGCTGCCATTTGTTAATATTTACAAAAGAACTAGGGTGGAGCTATTGTTCATTGTATCTGAAGGTGCTGACCACCACAACTTGTCAGCAGAGCCAGATACAACAGTTTCATATTAATCATTCAGTGAGACTTTTATTCTCCAGGCTATTTCTAATAGGATTTTTCCAGATTTTCACAATTGTTTGCCTCCAACAACAGCCCAGAGAACAATATCCTGTCTGTTTCTTTTAACAGCTAAAATTATTAATTATTGACCAAAAAAACTGAACAGCTTCATCCCAGAGTCCAGATTAGAACTCAGGCCCCTTTGATCAACTTGATAAATCCTCCTTCCAGGAGATGAGACATCAGCAAATCTCAAAACTGCGTGACAGCAAATTCTCTCTTCTGGAGCTGTGCTCCTTGCTCTCCCAATGCCAAGAAAGGAGTCACACTGCACTTCATGTGTGGGACCATCATATGCTTTCAGATCCATCAGCTACTCGTGAAAATTGGCCAGCAAATGCCAAGAAACAAAGCCTCTCTGAGCTGCTTCTGCACTATACAGAGACACTGCAACGACAAAGAGCTTACTAGAAATACAAATTTAAACCATGACAGGGAAGAGATCCCTTTCAGAATGCAGGCACCCCTCCCGGTCAGCCACCATACCACCCTGAGATAATTCTTCATTTGCTATTCTAGACAATGTCAAATGGCTACTTTTCAACAGCCACTGAGACACATCTCCACTCTCCATTCAGAGAGCTTGTGGGGGGAAAAAAAAAAAAGTTACCTTGGAAAAGAAATCCCACAGAAAAGAGTGGTGCTTATGTCAGGAGGCAGCACACAAACTATATCCTTGGCTTGAGCTGACATTCCAGTCTTATCAATGTCTCTGCTCTAAACCTCCGCTAAGCACTTTGTCTGAAGGAAACATCAGTATCATTCAACTCACCCATTCCCAGAGTCCTGAAACATCAGTTACCTCAGCCATTCCCATTTCAAATATTCTAGCTACTATCACTGAAATGGTGGACTCCATGCATCTGTCCCTTCCCAGTTTCAGCAGCAGGGAGACCAGGGTGCAGACTCCTATAAACCACAGTCCTGGAACTCCAGCCCCATGGAAAAGGTTAGTAACACATTTGCAAATGAAAGCACTTCTGGCAAATCTCTAAGAAAATGGCCTAAATGTTAAACATCTGGCATGTCAACCTGAGCAGGAGACAAAAGACAAAGAAGTTTTGAGTTTGCCATTATAATTTTGTTCCACAGAAGATGAAATATGAGAGATTAGGAGAAAGGAAGTTCATTCTAGAAAACTGCCCAGAAAATAACGATGTCAGGACAACTTTTACCAAAGTAAGTGCATGAGACTCTTCCTTTTGCGGTCAAACCTGCTGCAGAACAACCCTAAATCCGGAGAACTCCAGCTTATGCCTCTGCTTCACTGCAAACTCACATGTGGGGACCAAGGTACAGAGGAACGGTAGGAGGTGGCAATAGGAGAGATAGCAGGTGGCTATAGATAATCAAGGAGAAAGTGTGAATCAAGTCACAAGAGGTTCAAAAAGTGGTTTTTCCTTTGTTTTGTTTTGTTTTTTTTAAACAAGGAACACAAGATAAATCTGGGCTTACCCTGCCCTCAGGCCCACCACAGCAACTCAACATAACTCTTTCTTGCGCAGGTCCCAGCAGTACATCACCAACGGTTAGCGTAAATGCAATAACATGGACAAGACAACAACATGAAGAAAACCCAAATGCTTGTGACTCTGAATGGTCTTTCCTTGCAGAGGAACAAGGGCCTATTCTCCCTATTTCAGATTTCTGCACATGCTGTTTCTGGACAGGATGGCAAGCTCTGGCTGTTCAGATGTGAGAGTTGCCACCTACTGTGGATTACTCAGTCAGTTGAGGATCTCACAGCTGTAGTGCTTAACCAGGCAACTTCTGTGGCACTATCATGCAAAAATCACATTTGTGCTTGGGATATAGTCAAGGGCTACATCTAAAACAATTCAGCAAAAACAAAAGACTCCTGCTAATAAAATAATCAAGACAGCAAAAGCCAAAAAGGAATGCAAGTTTAACTGAGGTCAATAGAAAATTACACATATCACAAATATTCAAGAAGTTTGGTGCTCTTTCTCCTTATGGTGCCACCTGTCATTGCCACTTGGGCCTGGCAAACAGCAAATACCCTCAGAATCCATTAGAAAGGCCCTTCCTCAGCCAGGCTGCAAAGAGGCTTCCAAAGGAGAAAACAGAAAGACCCCTACCTGCTACTTCCACAATGTGGTGCCTGGCAATATCATAGTAGGGATCATCCCACTGCAGGTGAGTGACAGGCTCAGGGGAGCCTTTGGAGTCCTCTGCACAAAAGACAAGAAACAAGTAATTAGAAGAAGGATCTGGAGCACCTTAGCAAGGGGACCAAAGGGATAATAGGTATGAGAAAAAATGGCAGTTCTACACGGGAGGTACTAATGTATGCACCTGTACACCTTGAAAACTCACTTTTGAAATTCTGAGTGGACAAGAGCAGCAATTACTTCAGAAGAGTCCTGTCAGTCCTATGAGGTCCATGTGTGTCCCTCAGACTCCCTCAAACAACTGTTCAGATATATCACAAACGTTCACAAAGACAAAACCCAAGGACACCATCATAAATTTTTAGAGAAGGATCTTAACATCAGACTCTTGATGGATGCCCTTGAGTTAATTTCTCTGACCTCTTTGGGCAGCAGTTCATAGCACATGATTTCAGAGCAACAACTCAGATCTCCAGCCCCACCTCCCACATGGAAGTTCAAGACCCTTCCAGTCCAGAAGGCCAAACTATCCTGCAAGAGACCATAACAGAGGACACTCAAGGATTTACAGCACATCTGTACTGTCAGGCACAGACTGAGAAGAGTGTATTTACATCAGCTGGCTCTGCATTTTTTAGTGCTGTTAAATACCAAGGCTGATTCCCCTGGGTGTGGTGCAAGTTGAATGTATCTATAAAGCTTTTAAAATGGAGCTGGGGCTCTCTGTATACACAGATAAGACCACAATGCTGCAGGACAAATAACTGCTTTTTGGTCAAAACCCAGCTCCCAAACAAGCAGGATACATACCTGATTTGGGAAAAGCAGGGGCTTCATCTGCTGGCCAGTTCTTATCATCTATGGAGGCCAGTTTGAGCTGGCTGAGGGACTGGTTGGTATCATCCAAGTTCAGATCATCCTGAAGCTCTGAGAGTGGGTCTGTAGCCATGGCCCCCAAATACCAGAGTTTATTTTGCAGTGTCTAGAACAAGGACTACAGAGATTGTTAGGTGAGAGACAGAGATCACAAATTTACCTCTCCACAGAGGCTCTTCTTCTTCCCACTGACTTTCCCCAAATACTTCCTTATCTTTATATCCAGGAACTCCTCCTCAAAGTCAGGACCACTGATATATGTCAGATTCTTTCATGACAATTGCTAATAAAAGGCCATCAGGAGCTGTACCAACGCTCACAGTGAGTCTCTGCTTGACCACAGGCCTGTACAGAGTAGTTTCTCTCCTGAAACAGAAGCAGCGTGAGGAAGGCGACAGGCTATAGCAGCCCTTGTCTGACACACTCACTGTACCAGCTGAGCTCCCACTCCCACCAAAGGGCTGGCACAAAGCCCAGATGTTTCCATAGTTGGCCCAGTCCTGGGAGCTTTCCCAGGAATCACCCCTCTCCTTCTCCCCATAAGGAAGAGCCAGAACTCTCAACAACACTGAAGTGGGTACTTCAGTGTGCTGGGATCTGAACCCAGAAGTGAACAGCTTCTTAAAACAGGATTTCTTAGGCTGAGCTAGTCTTGTCATGGAGAACAATACACACACAACCCTAATCTCCTTTCAGCATCACCCAGTAAATCCTTTCTTCTACTAATAGCAAGCAGCAAGGAATCACCTCTTTCATTTAAAGCCGTACTGCCAGAATGAGTGTTTTTCACTAAGCACGTCATAATACTGAGGAGACCAAAGAATTAAGAAAGTCCAAGAAACAGAAAGCTCAGTACATTTGCTATTTGCAAGTATTTCTCGCTCTCACCTGGAGCAGATGATGCGTCAAAGCCAGGACTGAGCTAGTACAGCAATATAGCACATTGGTACCAATTTTTAGGGACAACCCTGGGGAAACAGCTGTTATCCACTGAAGTCAGTGTACTGGAAATAAGGAAACACTGGAAAGGACAACTACAAAGATCTGGATTGCTCACACAGACCACAGTCATTCAGTGGTCAACAGGCATGAAGCCAAGAGGAACTGCAGGAAAACAAAATGACACCTTGCACCTGCAAGAATCTCTGTAACAGTTCACAGAATGGCTCACTTTTCAGAGTCAGGCTTGCGCTTATTTTGCATTATGAGGAAACCAAAGGGTTCAAAGAGGAGGCACAATGCCTTTGTGTGAAAAGTATATTCAGAGTAAAGTTATTTCCTTCAGCAGAACTGAGGTGGGGCAATGATGTTTTGCATCCTCCATTTCTAGAGCTTGAATGTGTATCTTTATACAAAGAAAACAACAAAACAGTTACTCACGTGTGAGCACAGGGGACAAAACCTGTGAGAGACTGAGCATTGGAAGGTGTCACATCCATGCTCAGGTCTATACTTGTGACCAAGTTTGAGGATGTGTTTTGAGAGCATAGGAAATTGGATATTCAGTGTTTGTCCTCTCCCTCTGGATCACTCCAAGCTTATTACTTCTCATCGTCCCTTCTCTGCTACTCACCAGTCCGCAACCAGTCTTCACCTCTCTGGGGCTCCCAAAGTGCTGGGAGCTATTGCTAATCAAATGCAATGTTCTCCAAAATATGAAAGAGCGTGACAAACATTGCATCATCAAGACAGCACATCACACACACAGTGTCTGCAGGCAAGTGTAGACACAAGCAAAATTATTCCCTGCCCTCTAGTGAGGTCTGCAAGAGTTGCCTGACCTTATCTGATCTCGACAGGACAAGGGGCAAGAAATCAGGTTCCCTTGCACCATGAGCTCATGCTGGAACCATGCAGCAGAAGGGCTGCCAAGGGACAAGGACTCCCCATCTATGGCAGCTAATCTGATTTCCATGGTAACAGCAGGCACTGACTTCTATGACTCAGCGAGCTAAAAGTGCTTCTCACAGCAGCTCAGCAGCCCCAAAAGCCAGCATCCCATGCTCAGGGAAGCATCCATGCCCTACCAAGGCAGCCTCTCAGCATTCCCAGCTCCCAGGGACTTCCCAGCCCTGGTAGGGACAGAAGACAAATCATTGAGATGCCTTTCCTGTGAGATTCTTGGGGATGCCCAGCAGCAACCCCATTCCAAAGCAAGGTTCTGAAATGCTTAGGGACCAAATTCAAATTCTCCCACAGAGCAGTGATGGTGTTGTCATAGGGCCAGCAAGATGCCAAGTGTCGTCATCCCTTGATGAGGATCACCACTTGGCTTCACAGTCCACCTGCAGCACTTGATCAGAGGCAGAAGAGCTGGTTATTAAGCAGCACTACGGGATTTCCCCTGGGGCAAAAAATTAATCTTAGTGTGGCACTGGCACCATGTGGAAGAAGGAAGTCCTTAGTATGATCTACACTGGAGAAAGAGCCCAGTGAAGAGTGCTCTTGCCAAAACCTTCCTTACCCCTTGGAAAGACACAGCATTTCACCAGGTTTAACTCAATTTAAGAACTGCACTTATTTTGCATAAATGTCATGACAAGATGCAAGTGGTACACCCTGAATAGCAAATCCTAAGGTAATAAAAATACACAATTTGCTTTAAAAAGTCTAATCAAGCATTTGAAAACTAAAGAATCACACTTGATACGAGAACCATTTACTTACTGCCAGGCTCTAAAGAGCCAACTGTTTCCTTTTTCTAAGCATTTAAGTATGTTTTCTACACCTGCACTGCACATGAACACTTGCCATCTAATAAAGATTAACTTTCTTGATAACAGAGAAGTGTTGGAGAACCGCACATTCTGCTAAATGAGAGAAAACGCAGCCTGTTAAAATACAATTTTCACATATATTCTGATCTGGAGATTCCTTATACAAGATTCCACCACAATTTACCCAGGGATGACAGTTCATTCATATCTAGAAAGTCTTGGGAGCTGCTGTTCATACAAAATATTTTTTTCTGCAATTTCAATTTCACTACTTTCCCACCACTTAGTCCTAATCTGCACTTGCTTGGCAGTTTCCTTTTCCTGTTTTTCTTCCAGATGTACTATCAATTCAGAAGGAAATCTACACTTCAAAATATGTCCATGCATACATCACCACACTCTGAACCTGTACTTACAATAAAGAATTACAAAAGCCACGTGGCTTCTTCTTCTGCACCAAATGAACAAACAATTGTCAGACCCAAAGCAATCCCAGTTCTGGAAATATTTTTCTGACTCTGCTGCCATCCACACCTCTTCCCAGTTCTGGTTCACTTGCACAAATGTCTGCACAAACATATCAATCAAGTACCCTGCAGTTTGTACAGTGTTAAAATCAAGCACACTGCGAGAATGGGGAGCAGTTACTCAGCAGCGACTTCTTGAGTACTCACTTGCGTGAATGAGCTCCAGAACTAAGACTCGCACAGAATGTCCAGTGCAAGCCTCTCCTCACATCAAGACTGATGATACCATGGAGAGCATCACTACCCTGGTACTACCATGATAAAACCTAAAGGCCAGGAGACAGACCAGCTTTGTCTGGCTCACCGTGACCAGATAACTCAGGACAGACACGCTATTGCTCAGGGAAACTCTTTCATCCTGCATTACTGCAACAGCTGTTTAACTGAGCAGCCTTCCTTCCCTGGTCATCTAATCCGTTTTCTGGAGGCCACTTCCATCCCGCTGGAAATCCATCCCAGCTAGCAGTCAAAATTCCCCTTAGTGGTTCTCCGAAGGGTCAGAGAGCAAAAGCGCTGAGCATTCCGAGTGTCCTCTCTGGAGCTGCAGCACAAAGTGCAGAGGCCGCTCTCGGTGCCGCGCTGGACGCATCCAGCACACGGGGTGAGGAGGCAGCGGGGCACGCAGAGCCCGGCGCGGCCTGCACCCCTCCTCCTCCCTCCTCCTCCTCACCCCCTCCGCCGCGCATCTCTTCTCTCCCATTCCTTTCGGCTGACCCCCCGCGAGAGCTCTAAGTCAACCCCACGACTCACCCACACGACTCACAGGTTTTCTATTTACATTGCTAAAACAAAGCCCACAGCTCCCGCAGTACACGCCAGGGGCCTGGGAGCGGCACCTGCACCAGCGCGGGCTGCCGGGCAGGGCAGGGGACGGCCCGGCCCGCGGCGCCGCTGCGGCGGAGTCTGCATTGGTGACCCTGAGTGCCCGGCCCCGGCCCTCCCCGCTCGGGGCCCGGGGTGCAGTGCCAGCCGAACCGCACGGCCCCGCCACACAGGGCGAGCCCGGCAGTGCCCGGGCACAGGGNGCCGCAGCCGCCGCCGCCGCCGCCTCTCGCCACCGCCCGCCGGAAGCGCCGCCTCGCCCCGCCCGCTGCCACCGGATCCGCCGGCCCTCCCGTGGGTGTCCCGCGGGCGCGGAGCGGCCGAGGCCGGGGTGCGGCTCCGGGGCGCGGCGGGTCGGTGCGTGTGGCGCCCTGGCCTGGTGGGAGGAGCGGCCCGGCCTTCCCGGAGCGGGGCTCTCACCTTCGGCTGTCCCGGCCTGTGAGCGCCCCGCGGCCCCTCCGGGACGATGGTCCGGGCCCCGCGTCGCCTCTAAGCGCTGACAGCCGAGAAGGGAGCACGCCGCCTGTTTTATACCAATCAGTACGGTATCTCCTAGAAATACTGTCTGTAAAACACCAGGAATGCTGCACGGGTGCTGTCTGTGGGGAGAGGCCAGAGACTCCTCCCTCTTCATCGGTTTAAAAGAAAAGTCATAAAAGGAATGGTTCTCATGGCAGAGCCTCATGGTTACTGCATATCAGAGTATCTGTCTCCAGTGTTCGTGTTGCTCTTATCCAGCAGCAATCGTGCCAGCGTTAATTCACACACCACGCTTCCGTATTTGTGCAGGGCCCCTGATGTCTCCAAGGTGGTAACTGGTGAAACCACAGTGCTCAATGTCCCTGTTAGCAGGCCATCCACCAAATATTTCCAGAGGCTGCAAGAAGAGGAAAGCACACCTTCCAAACATGAGCCATGGCAAGCTGAGGTGCTAGGGACTGAGAGCCCTTCTCAACCATTAAGGCAAATGGCAGGTGCAAGGAAGAACTGGTCAAGGGTGTGGATCCCAGAGCTGCAGCAGAAAAAGTAGAGATGGGGCATGAAGAGGCGAGACCAGGAGACCTGGATGTTGTCTCCCTCAAGCAGGGTTTGATTCAGTGCTCACTTGGTAGGCAAGCCATGCAAGGTGCATGCTCTGGCCAGCCAGCTCCAGAAGTGCCTGCAGGACTGTGGTAGCAGGACAACTGGGCAGGTATCACAGCAGCTCAGTCGTTCAGAAACACTGTAGAAATTTGTGAGGAGGGCAAAGCTTTCAAAATCTCCAGACTGGCATCCCAAGAGCATGGGGGAAAAGGCCCACTGGAGTCACCTGAGAGGCAGGAGCAGTATACAGAGCTGGTGGAGAGTCATTCTGACAGCCCAGTACTTGAAGCCTCAGTGCTTCCTACTATTCCCTTTTTAGTGCCTATCCAAACTCAAATATTGACACAGTTGCAGAGTGTTCTTCCTGGAGCTGGGCTTGTGTGCTGTGTTTGAAGCATATGCCCTCTGTCACTCCAGAACTGGGAAAGAAGAGGGAGCAATGGGGGGAACGGGAGAACCCAGGCCCCTATTTCCTAAACAGTTGAGCTGTTTCTTTATTCTGAGGTAAGGGGGAGAAATAGTATGAGCAATATGAATTAGGAGGTCTTCACAGAAATATTATTAACTTCCCAGTTGTGCTGAATAGGTGGGGGCAGGTCTGTGCAGTGCTGCACGTATCACTTGGCTGCAAGATAAACTCAGCTGGCTAATCATGTCTGAGGACCCTGTAGGTGACTCCCACTGGACATCTGGCAATGATGCCACCATTATGTCTTTGTCTTTATCTTAGAAACACCATGTCCTTATGTGAACAACTTTGAGCTTGACAATAAAATGATGAATAAAGTTGCTTACTCCTAAGAAAATCCTATAAAAGCTCTGAAGACCATGATGCTGGTGAACCTCAGCATGGATGGGATCTGTACAGGCTGCCATGGCCTGACTAGATACTGTCTGATGCGGTATAGCTTGGTGTTTGCAGCATCTGAAGGGGTTTGGGATTATCTAATACTCCACCCTTTCTTGTATTATGTCCAGTAAATGTCATTTTAATTACTACATTTTTTGTGGGCTCTGAATGCCTTTCTTACTGGGATCCATAACAAACACTTGCACCCGTGCATTACATTTGGTGTAGGTGGCAGCATCCTGGTGAGAAACACCTCACTGGAAGAAGGATAGCAAGGAAAAGGATGGGTACTTGCTTGGTCTCATATGCTGGCATGGGTGGGGCACAGTCATACAGTGTGCTGCCTTACAGTGCCAGTGGTCGTTGCGCTTCGGGGCAGCAGACACATGGATCACCTGGCTGGCTGCAGATCCTGTGCTCCCATTACCCTTGCAGGTTCAGGCAGCAAGCACACAGCACTCCTGGCTGGTGGGTCCACCACGCTGGCAGGCTTTGGGGTGCTGCTGGAGCACTCTAGGGTGATGAGTGCGCAGATCTGTTGGATGATCAAAGCCCTTCATGCTGGAAGGGCCTCACCAGCTATCAGGCGTGCAGGTGAACTTCAGTGTTACGCTTAAACTTCACACCACAGTCAGAGCTCAGCCCTTGGCCAACTTGTAAAACGGCTTACACCTGACCAAGGTGTTTGAATGAAAAGGCAGCAGCAGGCTGCCAGGGAAGGGGATGATTCTCTGGGTCCTAGCATCCTCCCCACTCAAGAGCTTCCCTGTCCCTGAGGACAGGGGAATCTTGGATGAAGGGATAGGGATTTCATCTTTGTGATTGTATCCAAAATGTTACTTTGATCGAAGTGTGATCAAACTGTATAACTCACTTCAGAAATATATTGATAAATACCCCAACTATTGAACAGCAAACTCACCCTCACAGCACAGATAAAGGCCCAAGAGAATGGGCCGGCATCAATCTTTCTATATTCTGCTCCCTCGAAGTTGGAAAATTAGATACATAGGAAAAGAATAATTGTCGAAATCTTTCTTCTTAAAAAGAACAGCCAACAGATAGAGGGAAAGAGATCAAAACTCCCAGCTATGTTAAAAGCCAGAACTCTGGGATGGTAAAGACATGAATCTTAACTCTCTTGTCCTAAGAAAGAGAATAGCATCCATCATTCATGAGTGGCTGAAGGCAAAAAGAAAATGAAATTATAAGAATTTGCTTACAGGAGATGTGAACAGTTGGAACAGTTAAATGTTGGAGCAGTGGAAGTCAAAGACCCTGGAGAAGTGATAGCTTATGCATGCTGTGCTGCTGCAGAGGCTACCCACAGCAATGGGAGAAACAGAGAGGAGCCCTAGAAGCACATTACAGCAGGAGAAAAGGCCACAATGTGAAAAGTCAGCATCTTGAATTACTAACATTGTTGTAAGATACAAGGAAGGGCTGGAAAGTGTTCCAGGATGTAGTGAAAATCTCCAATTACAAAGCAAAACCAATGTAAATAAATAGCAGAAACTCAAGTCATGGATGTAACCTTGAGTAATCAAGAGATAAAAGGTTTCAGCAGTTACAGTCAACAACCTAGTTGCCCTGATATGTAGGTTTGTCCTCTGTCACAGAGGAAAAGAAGAACAGCAACTGGAAAAGAAGCAGCCAGACATAGTGACAGAATCATCAGTTTCAGTAAGGGTTTATAAACAAGTGCTTAAGCAACAAAATGAATGTAGGAACCAGAACAGAAGTAATACTAAAGGAAGATGGCACAGATAAATATTAGAAGATACTCATACCTGTCTGATAACCAAGTTCAACTGCTGTTTTGTAGCATTTCTTATGGTTAGCCTTATATACTGCATAATACCATGGAAGGTGCTAACACATTTCCTTTAAAGGAAAGACAAGAAGATGGTAAAAACCTATGCATAATCGTAACAATGTTGACTTAAGCTGCAGTGTAAGGTTATTATAAGGTGCCTGGTTATTATAAAGAAGAGACAAAGAAAGTTTCAGGAATGAAAAAAAAGTGACTGAGAATATTGGAAGCTGTGCCCCATCCCAAAGCAAGGAGTGGAGGTGGCTGCTGTGTAGGACATGGCAGCAGCTCTGACTTGACCACTCTCTCAAAACCTATTTCTGCTTTGATACCCCCTTCCTGTCCCTTCCTGTGCTCTCTGCCTAAGTAATATGGGATGTTTCTAGGGTTGTGCCTAATTCCATGCACACACTCCTGCACCCAGGTCATCTCCACCCAGGGCATCCCAGCCATTCCTAAAGATGTCTCTCCAAAATCTGCTGGGGTGGAGGTGTGTGTGGGTGACAACAGGAGATACTCTTTTATGATGGAGGGAGCCTCTGCAACTGCTCTTTGTACCAGTGGCCACAGAGTCATTCCTCAGCCACCCTAATGCTAATATTTGCACTCCTTCTATGGAGATAAACATTACAGATGCATCTGCTGCTGCACAGCACAAAACATGCTCCCTGCTGGCAGAAATCACTTCTGTGCCATGTGGCAGTTTCTGTAACTCCCCCCACTCTGCCCTGCTTTCTGCTGGTTTTTCACTCTGCCAATATTCTGCTTGCTGTAGAAATAAAATTCCTGGCTCTAGTAGCCCAGTTCTTGACTTATTAGCTGATGTCATGACATCCAGACAATTCCTGCCTCCTTGCTTCTGGAATCCCTCGTTTTCCTGCCTGATTTTGGGTATACTAGCTTGTCAGAGCTTCTGTTTCCTTCTGGATGTACTTCATTTTGTTCCACTGTGGGGGAATAAAAGGGGAAGCCCAAACTTCATGCAGCTTCATTCTCCTCCACTCAGCTAGCAATTGTAAGGCAGTGGGAAGTATGCACTGCTAATGGCATTGCTGACCTAACTGGTTCAATTCCAAATGGGCTGTCAAAGGCACCCCTTCTGCGCCTTGGGCATGGGTGAGGGAGAAGGGGAGACTTAAACTCTGTGTTCTGGTGCCAAAGTAGCTGGGGCTGAGCTTGCTGTTAACTGCAGGGAGAAAAGACAACTGAACCCTAGGAAAAAAACAGGAGGGCTTGCAGCTAAAGAGAGAAGACTGGGAATGGCTAAGGACCTCTCTTGCTGCGTGCAAAGCTACTAGAGAAGAGGTCTCTGAGAAGAGTCAGCACAGTGGGGAGGCAGTGATGCTACCAAGAGCTGCACAAGAGCCCAAGTTCTTCCCGTGCCCTGGGACAAGTTTGTCCTCTCACTCCTCATGCCATCTTTCCAGTTATGAAGATGCCCTAAAGGGAGGGACAGATGCCAAGAGTGGAGGGATAAGAGGAGCCTCAGTCCCACTGTCCCTGACACACCATGACCTCTGGAGTCCTGTTTCTTCATTCTGGTTCAATATTAACCCGGTGGGGCTGTGACTCCGCTTATTCTGTTTCCTTTGCAATTCCCCTGCAGTCAGGGCTGTATAGCATGGCGCACACCAAAACCAGCCTACTGAGGGGCCTGCTCTTCTCCAGCCTTCTGCACCTCACGTTGAGCCATGCTGGAGGTAAGACTCAAAGACAGAGAGAGGAGGACAATACTAGTGGGTGACAGCAGGTAGAAAGATGGGGTTATTTCTTTCCAGTGGTAAAGCAGGTGGCAGGTTTTATTGGTAAGTCAGGAGGACCTGCTAAAAGCTTGAAGTTGGGAATGAAAGGGTGCTGAGAGTGGCGTGAGCATAGGAGGATGCAAGCATCTGTCAGCTGGTGACAATAGCTCAGTGGGTTTTGTGGGTCGCCTGGGAAATGTCAGAGAAGAGAATGGGAAATTTCAGAGAAGAGAATGTGGCTCAGTCCAGGATCATGTGTAACACAACTGTGGGGGTTTTGGGGATAGAGTTTCTCAGCTGACCTGGGTGGCTTCAATTCTCCACTGCCTCCCCAGCTGTTCCTTACGGCAACTTAAGGTCATACAGAGTATGATGCCTTCCTGCTTACTGCTCATTTTACGAGCCTCTAATTCATCTGTCTTTTCTTAATACGAGGTTAAGTCCTCTCTGGCCCACTACTGTGTAGGGGATAACCTGTCTACAGGTCTCCAGTCAGGGTCTCTGAACATGAAGATGGAATCAAGCTGTGCTTATCGCAGTGGTCTGAGACTGGCAAGACTGAAATAGTGGCTGGCAGGGACAGTAGCAGGCTCAAAGCAAACAAGCCTCTACCTAACTGCAAATCAGCAGAGCAGCTTTGCTGAGGAAGCAGAGGATGGATTCCTGTCACTTCTGTTCCCTAAGTGACAGATGAATTCTAGAGAGCCTGCTCTGATCATCAGGTGTAGACCAGGCAGGGCTTTTCCTCTCTGGTGCACTGTGGGAGTGTGGGCTGTGGGATCACTGCATTAGCTGCTTGTGGTTTTTGGAAACTGAAAGGGGAAACAAAGGGGCCCTCCAGCTGCAAGCAGCCCTTTGACTGGCAGTGTTCTGACCCAGTAGTTTTCCTGGAAAAGGGGCAGGCATTGTCACTGCTCAAGCGCCCACGACGTGCCAACAAGGGTTTTCTAGAAGAGATGCTTAAGGGAAACCTGGAGCGAGAGTGCCTGGAGGAGACATGCAGTTATGAGGAAGCTTTCGAAGCCCTTGAATCCACCGATCAGACGGTATGTACGGGTGTTCCGAGGAAACGTTCCCTCAGCCAACCTCTGTAGTGAGAGACCAGCACGTCACACACGCAGCCAGGGACCAGGGTTGTAATACTCAGTTCTGTGAACCAAAGATGAGGCTCATGTGTGTGTGCCCCAGGCAGAGCTCAAGATTTCTTAGGGAGCTTCCCTCCTGGAGACACTTCAGGGCATGCGGCTCAAAAGCTCAGGTTCTTTTCCCTCCCTCAATATGCATGAAGTGAAAAGAAGAAAGCCTTCCTATGGGTCCTGAATAGCATCTTCCACTAGCTCAGCATGGGGCCTCACACATGTGAGCTGCCACTGTCCCAGACAGGCACAGAAGAGCTGGCTTAGCAGCCAAACACTGCATGCAGGTGCCTCAAACTCCTTTGTTGGACTATAGTAAAAACAGAACTAGGTTAGTCCTTCCTTTTATTGTGATCAGGTGTTCTCTTACTGGTTTGAATTGCAGTAGCCGAGCAAGGTGTAATGTTCTGTGTCTCTAAATATATATTTTTATAATTTTTTTTCTTTTTTTTTTACAGGATGCATTTTGGTCAAAATACCAAGGTAAGTTTTTTCAAGTCCTGCGGGCACTGTACTGTCCCTTAGGATGCACTGTCATGTCCTGGAGAGATGGCTGCCTCTTTCAAGAGCTCACTTTCCAGGGCAGAGCACTTGTGTTTTGGCTCTAGATGCTAAACTAATTCCAATTCTGATGATCATGTGGATTCCTTTCATATGTGTTTCTTTTTTCTTACTTTGCTAGTATGTCAGGGCCAGAGAACGCCCAGGACAGTTCTGGATGCTTGCCTAGAAGGTATGAAATTCATGCTGACCTCAACCTCCCAGATACAGTGAGTGCCAGGAATTTGCTTCCTGCAAAGCTTGTACAGAAAAAAATTAATCTAAAGTTGGAGAATCTATACAATTCTAAAGAAAAATACCAGGAGGGGAGTTTGAATCATTTCTTCTTCTTTACGTCCCCATTAACCATTTCACAAATAGCCTGACTTATGCACTGAAGCAGGGTAAATATCCTTTTCCTGGTGACACAGTCCAGTGCAGCCTGAGGTGAGCCACCTCTTCGAAGGGCTCTGAGCCAAAGCAAAGCACAGGGAATAGCTCCTTCTGATGAGGCAGAGAGAGCTTAGGCTGTGGGCTCTTCTCATAGGAAGAGGATGACTGTGCTTGTGCAGGTTCATGCACACAGCAAAAGTCAAAGGGATATGAGGGGGGGTACCTCTGACCTTGAAAAATGTAACATCCAATTCCACTGACCCTGGCTTACACCGTGTTGGGATTTTGACAGGTGACTGCTCTCTTGGGCTGGGCCAGAACTATCGGGGAACAATTAGCTACACCAAGTCAGGGATTGAATGTCAAGTGTGGGCAAGCAAATATCCACATATTCCCAAGTAAGTTCATCTCCTGCATACCCCTAAAGAGTTCTCCAGGGTGTCCTTCCTTCCTTCCTAGCCTAACCAGCTTTTTTTCTCATAGATTTAATGCCACCATTTATCCCAGCCTCATTGAGAACTACTGCAGGAACCCAGACAACAGCTCAGCAGGCCCATGGTGCTACACCAGAGACCCAATGGTGGAACGGGAGGAGTGTCCCACCCCAGTGTGTGGTACGCCTCAGCACTATGCTCCAGAAAGCCTTTCACTCACAGCACACACTGCACTGAGATTGATCCTGAATCAGTCAAGGAAAGGGTTAGGAGGGAGGGAGCTTACATGAACAGAGGCTAGTAGGAGTAGAGAAGCTGTATCTTAAAGAATAAAGGAGCCGAGGAAGAAAAGTCACTGAGTTGCCCATACATAATGTGCTGTTTTTCCTAGACTACGCTAATCTAGCTCTAAATTAAATCTAGTGTCAGCAGTCACCTGGAATCTACTACAGTTTTTTATAGTCAGTCACCCCAAAATCCTGGCTCAGTTGCCTCTAATTTGTAACAGTTGTGAGTCAAACTGTTTCTGAATTCCCACCTTTAGGACAAAATAACTACAGGTTGCGCCTGACTGCCTGCCTTGATGTTCAGTTCTGTGGAGGCCTGCAGTGTAATGCCCATAATCTCAAGAAAAGAGAAGATGCTCTTCTCTCATCATTGCACTTGACAGGATGGAGAACTTTTCCCCTACACTTATGCATTCCCATTTGTCCCCAGTGCAGGGCTGTCTCCTCTGGGGCTCGGCCTGTCTCAGACGAACTGGCAGAAAGCAGAGAACCTCCTCACAGCAGACGTGTCTCCTCCAAAAGCAGAGACTAAAGGCAGCAACCCTAAGTGAAAGTCAGAGGTGTCAGCAACCATTCTGACCATGGGGTATTCTGAAGTTTTAAAAGCCATTAGCATTGCTCTGGTCTGCAACTGAAAAGAGATACTGCTCTGCTTTGAGGCAATCGGGCATCTATCTATACTATCTCTGTTCACTAGTTAGTTTCTGACTTAGAGTAGCTTACAGTTTCACTTACATTTACATGGATATGGCAGAACTAAAAAGCCTTGGCTTTTTGCACAGTTCTTTTGTAATCGTATTGACACGAGTCAGTCAAACAGAAACAGCCTCACTGACTAAGGTGAGTGCTACTTGCTCAGAGGCTGTTGTGCCCTAGGATGAATAGTCAAACCCCTCTGCACAAGAAGGCAGCTTGAGCCCAAGCAACTGCCACAGGACAGATTATTGGGTGCCCACTCCCTCAGGAATGCTGCTTAGAGCTTGCAGCCATTAGGAGACTTATAAGAAAAAGTATGTAAAGTCTTGCAGGAAAGTTTTTCAGTTATCATTAGATTTAGAAATATTGGCAAAAGTTAAAATTTGCCATTTTAGTAGCCTATCACAGTAAAAGGCTCCCCCAAATATGGCCTAGTTGTGCATTTGAGTATAAAGCATTGGAGGTTCTAATACAAGCGGCATTATGATGCTTGAAGACACCTACCCATCCCTTGAGCTGGTTCTCAAAGATGGCCAGAAAGACAATATTGTTCCCCCACCTTAGTGACAAAGAAGTATGATGAATAGTGCCAGCCTCACCTCACCTACTGGTGAACCACCTCTGATACTGCAATATTTTAGAGGGCCACCACACGCATAGGAGCACAGCAGGAGCTCCCAAACACAATGGGACGTCCCATAGAACTCTAGGTTTTAGTAAAGGGATGCTGGTGAAATTTGTTAACAGTACTTTTGAGGGCTAAGCTGTGGCTTAAATCACAGGTCTCTGTCTTTCCAGGTGAAGAAAGGACGACAGTTCCATTTACTCCACGGGTCACACCACCTCCCCCCATGCAGTCTTGTGAACAAGAGAAAGGCACACTTTACACAGGGACCCTCTCAGTCACTGTGTCTGGAGCTAAGTGTCTGCCGTGGAACTCTGAGAAAGCCAAAGAGGTGCTCCACGGAAAACAGCTTGACCCAGAGGTGAAGCTGCTGGAGAACTACTGTCGGAATCCAGACAGAGATGATGAGGGTGTCTGGTGTGTCACGGCTGAACCACCCTACTTTGACTATTGCGATCTGCACTACTGCGGTGAGAAGTCTGCATAGGTTTGGGTAGGCACATGGGTGAGGCAGTGGCAAATAAAACCAGTACATGCCACTAGAGTGAAGTGCTTGGCCTGGGAGGCATAGACAAGGATGTACATGCACCATGCACATGGGAGTCCTGTTTGTCCAAATATTACATGCACTAATGTGCCTTAGGTACATAGCTGTTACATGTCTCAGGGGCTCTCTTCTTCCTGAAAACTCACAATAGTGGACAAGGAGCATTAAAAAGAGCAGTGGTTTTAAAACATCATTCCTTCATCAGACTCACTGTGTGCGGAAAGGAACACTTACATTGCTGATAGTTATGGGAACTACAAGCCTTTTACCGTGTTTGTCTTTCCATCTCTCTCAGACAGTTTGCTAGAAGATGAGAAAGAAGAGTTGGAGGGAATATCAGGACGTTCTACTCATCCTCAAGAGTTCAAAACCTTCTTTGATGACAAAACTTTTGGTTCAGGAGAAGCAGGTGAGTAAAAACTCTAGACACAACATCACAATTTGTAGAAATTGCACTCACTGTTCCTCAGAACCATCAGCTAGACAAATGCTGTTAAAAGCAAGGGAAGATACTGAATTCCTTGAAGAACTCTCAGAAGTCAATAACCAGTTACAATTATGGAGCTAGTGAGCACTTCCTTCCTAGGATCTTCCAGCTTAGCATGCTATTGTGGACAACAGTTCTCCACTGTGAATCAGGTAGAGTAACAAACCCAGATGCCTGTTTTTTCAGACTGTGGCACTCGTCCTTTATTTGAGAAAAAAGACGTAAAGGACAGAGGTGAGAAGGAGCTGTTTGAATCCTACATAGAAAGCAGAATTGTCAATGGGGATGATGCAGAAGTTGGCAGCTCCCCCTGGTAAGTACTGTCTTTGCATAGTCCTTCATAGGGAATTGTGTTTTCCTTCTCTCCAACTCAAGCAGGTAGAAATAAAAGGGTTTTCTCATCTCAGGCAGCATGCACACATTATGGATTCTTATCAAAGCTTCTCCATGTGGTTGATAGGGTAGTACATAGCAGGAAAGAAAGTCAGTTCTTGAGCTAAGTACACAACCACCTGGGAAAGCAAGAATGCTGGTGTATTTCATCTTTGTCTCTTCCTCTTTCCAGCATTGCTGGAGCAGAAAGGATGAGAAACCTCTCCAGGAGAAAGACATGGGGTAAATGGCCTACTAGATAGAATATACATGTCTAGGGGAGACTTGCTACAGAGCCACTTATACAGTTCTCTTTGTCAATATAGTGTAGTGCTCTTCCCTGCTCACTGCAAATTCTGCACTTTCCACATTTAGCCAGCCACATCTTTAGTCCTGCTATGTCTTCCTCCTCCTCATCTCTCAGGCAGGTGATGCTCTACAAAAAGACTCCTCAGGAGCTGCTGTGTGGTGCCAGCCTCATCAGTGACAGGTGGATCCTGACTGCTGCTCATTGTATTTATTATCCACCCTGGGACAAGAATTTAACTACAAATGACATCTTGGTGCGGATTGGCAAGCACATAAGGACAAAGTAAGAGTCTGGATGAAGTGCGAGTGAACTAGCCTTCCTCTTGCAGTAATGAGATACAGTGAAGTTGGGCTGTCATTCAGTATCCAAGGAAGTATCACACCAATGTCACATGTCTCTCAATAATGGGATCTAACGGGGCTGTAACTTGCTGCCCTTGCTGATCCTAAAGATTAAGGTCAAATGGAGGGCAGAAGCATGGGAAGTCTAAAGGGGTGTTCCAAGGTAAAGACAGCATTATCTCGAGGGTACAAAGTACCTCAGAGAATCACAAACTCCAGAAGACTCTTCGTTGCTACTGTACAGCAAGTTCTTTCCTTCACAACTATTTCAGATATGAAAAGAATAAAGAAAAGATTGCTCTGTTGGATAGAATCATCATCCATCCTAAGTACAACTGGAAAGTGAACATGGACCGAGACATTGCACTCATGCACTTAAGAAGACCCATCATCTTTAGTGACTACATCCATCCTGTCTGCCTGCCTACCAAAGAGGTCGTGCAGAGGTGAGGAGACTGTCCTACAGTCCTAAAAGTACAGGCTACAAAAGCCATCTCTAAGCCTTAAACAAAAACAAAAAAACAGAAAAAGATGACTTTTCAAGGCTATTTGCAGCAAGAGAGCCAGGTAGGAATAAGCTGTTACAACACATTTGACCATGTTCATGCTTCCTTCCACAGGCTGATGCTGGCAGGCTACAAAGGGCGGGTAACTGGTTGGGGAAACTTGAAAGAAACGTGGACCACGACCCCCAGCAACCTGCCCACGGTTCTGCAACAGCTCAATGTGCCCATTGTAGACCAAAAGACGTGCAAGGCGTCCACCAAAGTTAAAGTCACTGACAACATGTTTTGTGCAGGTAAGGAGCACTGGAGACACAAGTACAACTTGCCACAGAAGACAAGGGCTCCAAGCTCCTAGTGGGGCTCATGCAGCAAGGTTACTTTTTGATAGATTTGCAAATGCCCTTGGCAAAGAATAACTTCCGCATGGTAAGAACTTTCTCAGCTCTCAGAAAACATGAAGGCTGGAGAACTTAAAGCCATGGATAAAGTTTCTAACACCAAGCCATGTCAGGCACTAGTCTAATGGCACTAGATATTAGCAGCAGCTGTGGGAGAACTAAGCATATATAAAATTATCTTTTTATCAGTACATTGCACAATTCAATGACTTCCTAAATTAAAGGCTGCATAACCATTACCCTGTCTACTAGCTTGTCTCAATCTTTTGGAGCCCACAAATTCTGTGGCAACAGGCTCCCAACCTTCCTAAACATCTTTTGGTCCTATGCCTTTTTCAGTGCGAGGGGAAGTAGACACAGAATTCAAGATATGAAGAGACTAGGGATTTGTGTACCAGTTTAATAGTTCCTGCTATATGCTTTATTTGTGCAGACTTGATCAGTTCCTACAAGCAAAGCTCCAGTGACTTTTGACTAAGTTTTGTGCTGCTTGCATGTAAATGCATGTGATTGCTTGAGTTTGCCAAAAAATAGCCGAGATGCAGACATATAGGAAAAAAGGGAGACACAGGTGATGGGAAAATGCAAAGATACCATCTAGTTTACCAGGAACGAAAGTGAAATCCTTTTCCTTTTCATAGCGAGACTTTAGGAAGACAGTCAATTGAGGCAGAGGAAAAACAGAACTTGGAGAGAGAGGGGAAGGTGAAAGTGAGGACAGCAATGTATCTCCACAGTAAGCAAAGACAGAACAGAAAAGATGGAGTATTACAAGGAAGTTTCTGAGAAAAGATAAAAGATCAAGCTACAGCTGTTGAACACAGTGGCAACTGACAGAGCAATTCTGATTAAAAAAACAGGAATGAGAAAGGGTGGATTCAAGAATGATGCAAAGAAAGACACAAGCAGAGTTAGCTGTTTTACATATAAATGAGAAAACTGCTTTGTTTTTTATATTCAGTCCAAGAGGTGGCAGAAGCAGCAATCTATGTGTCTCAGAAAATTTATGCAACTTCAAAGATGGCCAACACCAGCCACTGCCCCTACAGTCAAACATATGACATTTTTCTTGGCTGCAGGTTACAGTTCTGATGACTCAAAGAGAGGAGATGCCTGTGAAGGGGACAGTGGGGGACCATTTGTAATGAAGGTATGTTCAACAAGCTCAAGCTCATAAGAACTAGGTTTCTGCTATGCTGAACTTTCCTAATAGTCTAAAAAACAGAGCAGAGGTGGAGACTGCTGAGTGGCTGAAGCAAACCCACCTCAGGCCCAAGCTGAGCAATTGAGATGAATCCTGCAGTCAGCCAGTCCCACTTCTATACCGAGCCCTCAGCATATACGGAGATCAGCTGCAGAATTAATCCCAAAGCAGTATCCTTCACTAAATAGGCTGGGGTGCATACAAGGTTTAGATCTGAACAGGCAACAAAACTGCTAGGGGATTTAGAGCACAAGTCCTGTGAGGAACAGCTGAGGGATGTGGGATTATTTAGCCTGGAGAAAAGAAGGCTCAGGGGCAACCTTATCACCCTCTTTTAGGAAGTTGTAGCAAGGGGGAGGTTGTCCTTTTCTCCAGGGAACTAGAGACAGGACAAGAGGAAACAGCCTCAAGCTGCACCAGGGAAGGTTGAGGTTGGACAGCAGGTGGAATTTCTTCACTGAAAGGGTGCTTAAGCATTGGAAAGGGCTGTCCATGAAAGTGATAGCATCACCATCCCTGGAAGTGTTCAAGAAATGATCAGACCTTGAATTCAGTTCTATGGTTTAATTGGTACAGTGGCGTTAAGTGAAAGGCTGGGCTTCATCCTGGAAGTGTTTTTCAACCTTAATGATTCTCTGATTCTATCAAAGTCTCTTGCTTCTTGTGTCAATTCCATTTTTTCTTTGCTTTAAGAACCCAGATGACAACCGTTGGTACCAAGTGGGAATAGTTTCCTGGGGAGAAGGCTGTGACCGAGATGACAAATATGGATTTTACACTCATGTATTCCGTCTGAAAAAGTGGATACGAAAAGTCATTGAAAAACATGGGCAATAGATGAAGCATTTACCTTGCTTGTTCTCAGATTTGCTACAGCGCTCCACATAGAAACATAAGCACAGAAGATCCTGAAGTAAAAGCTATATACATGCAACTTTACAAAGGAAAGTCTTATCCCTTGAAAATAAAAGCTCTCAAACCCATCCTCTTCCTTTTGTTCGTGCTGAGTTTAGTTGCACTTGGATCTAAGCCATGGCAGTAGCCAGGAGTACCATAGCACTAGTTGTACTGCTGATTACCTGCTGTGATTCAAATATTCTCCTCCCTTCCATCAGCTATAATCAACAGATTTTAGAGCCGAGATGATGGCTTGGGCAGTCACAGCAACCACAATTGTGCCCTTGTGCACTGTCCGTTTCCTCCCTTCAAGGCAACTAATTTTCTGTTCTAGATTTTGAACCAAGAATGTACCAGAGATAACCACCCTACAGTAACTGTGGCAATGCACAAAACATCAATGTCAAAAGTAAAGCCATAAAGACATTGTTCTCAGCTACAACAGCAGGCAACAAATACCAGCATCACTGCAACTCATCCTGCAGAGGAATATGGGCTTAAGTACAATAAACAACACTTCCAGTAACTTTTACACAGCAGGTGGTGCTGGGTCCTCATTGTGTATTTTCCACCTGCATAGTAAGATTCAAAAGGCAGGAACTCATGCATGGTCAAAGGGCCTCCAAGGGAAGCATCTTGCACTATACCTGTTTGCTTATCTTATAGAGGCTGTTTAGGGATCTTTGCCAAAAGAAGCTTCAATTCTTTCATAAAACTCCTCTTTAGCAGCAATTTGTGCTGAGGACCCAGCAGCAAACACATTCTAGAGTAGCAAACTTGTTCAGCCCAATTTTCTCTCAAAGCAATCATGAGATTTGAAAATCCTCCTTGCTCCCTATGGCACCATATTCCTAAACTCCTCAGTCATACTGCCATAGTGTCACAGAAACAGGCAACAGTGAAAAGTAGTTGTTCTACAAAAACAGTTATTGATCAATTAGTGTCTGGCCACCTCCTTTAAGATGGCTCATTTGGGAACCAACTTGAAGTAACCCAATTTGATTATCCAAAGCAAGAACAAAACCCAAGCAACTCAATGACATCTGAAGAATGAAATCTCAAGAGCTCACCTTGCACAACTGTTTAAAGTCTTTGATAACCCCAGGCACTGGACACTGAAAATGTTTAGCCCTTCTAATATTTAAAGGCTCATCCTGTCACTACTATCTAACAATCTGTGACAAATTGCATCTCTAAGAGCGGAACCAGTATTTCTGGAGTGAGTCACTGTTCATATTTACTTGTTACAAACAGTACAGAGGAATAATTTTTAAAATTCAGTTTAATGTTATTTAAATATTGTTTGGGCTAAAGATTAGACTTTATTAATTTATGTGCACAAGTTTTAGTTCAGAACTCCCAGGATATTGAGTCCAACCAAACGCTACAGAGACACAGAGCAAAAACTCATTCAGAAAAAGCAACTGTATCTTCTGCTACTCAGTTTTTCCTGTATTTCACTTCCAATTAAGCTTCAAATTTAAAATAGTTTATACAGGTTTGCAGGCATTGCTGTTTTAACATCCTGAGCTAATTAACAAATAGTTATTCAGAATGTCTGCTGGATATGGTAAAAGAACATATGGATTATTTTTAAAGTCACTAACTTTCAGAGAGCAGCTAGTAATTGAGAGGTAGTGGCAGTAACTCTAGTGCCAGCCAACACAAACTATTCACAAACTGCCTCAGTTTAAGTGCACAAAACCTCAGCACTTACCAATAAGGGCCAAACCTCCACTTGTAACAGAGCTCTGTTCCACAAAAAAGTGCATGCCCATTTCAGGTTATGAGAGGAGACTGCAACTACTCAATCAAGGCAGTGGAGCAATGAATGGCATCGTATTAATTAACACAGGGTGGAGAATGCTCTCAAGTCACCTGCTATTGCAGTGTGCAAACTCATCATAAGCACCAAGCAGCAATACGTCAACTGCAACCCCAGCTAGGGGTCCTGTGAAAGTTTTCAGCCATTTGCAGGAGCTCTGGCATAGATCTGTTGTACAAGTACTATTTTAAAGCCACATTTTTACTGTCATCAGGCAAGGCAGTTTCCATAATGGCCTAATGCAGAGACTGCTGGTCCACAGAGCAAACAACAAAAGCAGCAGTTACATGGAACAGATTAAAATCTAGAGCAAAAGTGTGCTATTTTAAGCCTGCCAGTCCAACTCTTTAATAACTGTCCCAGCTACACAACAGATGTGCAATGTATGCTTTGCAACCAGTTCTCACATGGAAGTGCAATAGGAAGGTGGAAACACATCACCTCCCTAGAAATGAAAGGGCTAGAAAGGATGCACAGTGTATCTGTCTTCATGTTTGTAGCTTCTGAAAAAGGCTAATTACTCTTAAAAAAACAAAGAAGTGGCTACAGCTTTTTCAGACTAGCACTACTAGGTGTCTTAATTACACAAAATAGTAGAGTTTTCTAACATCAGATGTTTAAGAGCAGAAAGAATGTAGTGGTGAGGTCTACCTGCAAGAGGAAGACTGCTTAACCAAATGAGTTCAGGATAAATGAGCCCACTGACTGTACATCATTGCTAGTCCATTCCATATCAACAGTAGCAGGCTCCCTCAAAGAAAGCTCCTTCCGTTGGGACTACAGTTAATCTAGATAAAGCCATCACAAGGACTAGATAATTTAAAATAAGCATTTCAGCAAACTAAATATTCTCAAGTTACAGAAACATACTCCAAAACTATATAAAAACAAACTACTGCTCTTAGAAGTAAGAGTGCAAAGTCTCAGGACTGCACCCACAGATAGTATATTTCCACTCATCTTCCATGTAATGTATCCAAACCCCAAGGTTCATGTCAAGAACAGCTTAGTTCAGTTTCTAGATGCCCAGTTACTAACGTTCAGGAATAGAGTGACCTCTAACCAGCAGCTGCTGCTGTTCCTACAGAGGCTGGTATAGTTAATGCAAACTTTATTTACAAAAGACACTTAAATTAGTTACTTCATGCCATGTGTCCATACAGAATCAACAGTTCAAGGATTACATGGAGAAGAATTCACAAAATTAAAAGTGAAATTCACTAGAGCTCTAAGAGTTAAGAACTAGGAAAAAATCTTAAAGAATTTTACAAATAAAAACCCCAAGTTATGAGAAACTACTCTGAGAAAGAGAATGGTTGTTTACAGGTCTGTACACTAAAACTAATACACAGACAGCCTTCTATTGTCAAAGAGATGCTCACTGAGAAGCAGAGTATGTACAAATACTTGTGCCACAATGACTCAACCCCCCAAAATCCACTGTATAATACATAAACCAGTTTGTATACATTAGGCCTAAACGAGGCCATTTAACTATGAAGACTTCTAGTTTAGTAAACTAAAGCTGAAGACAGCCCCAAGCAACAGCAATACTGTCTCTTTTGCATCTCTATTTACGACTGCTTTTTATTCTCTCCAATCTTTTTTTCAAGTCATCAATATTGGCTGCTGCAGAAGAGGGTGAAGCCAGGGTAGTTCCAATGCCAGAGGAATGAGTCTGATTGGAGTCCAGATCCAGGTGTTGGTACTGCTCCCGGGACTCCCGGAGCTGGGAAAGCTTACTGTGAAGCATATCCGTAGAGGATGCAACTGTAGGGAGTGTAGGTTTAGAGAGCAGAAACGTCAGAGGGGGTCTGTCCTCCTGCTGTGAGGGAGGAAAGTGAAGGGTTAAGACATGTAGCAGCAAACACGATGTAAGAAGTGCAAATCATAATCAATGGCTTTTCATCTTTACAGGAAACAGTAAAAAGAGAGGAAAGGGAAGAACCACTACAGCACAAGTGAATCTGGAGCAATGAAGTCAGAACTATGCAAAGCTCAGTTCTTCACATTTGAGTGGTTCATGTCAGTAGGGACACAAAGGAACTACAGTATTTAAAGATCAAAAAATTCACTGCAGACCAGTGTTCGACTGAGACAGAATGCCAGAGTCCTAAGCAGCCTGAACTCTAACACCACAAGAGGAAAGTCCATGCCTAATGGGCAGCATCAACAGGCAATGAATTTTCTGGAGGAATGAGAAGAGGAAACTTGAATTAACTGGCAAGAACAACCCTGCCAAAACCTGAAAATGTTGATTTCACTGTTCTTTTACCAACTGATATTTCCATCTGAGTTACTTATCTTGTTACAATCATCTAGGAAACATTTTTCCTCCTCAGAGCTGTGAGCTGATGTGCAAGTTAAAACAGTTATGTACCTGGATAACTATTCCTAGAGTGCACATCACTTCTCCCATGGCTAAGTGCAAATTTCAGTAATTGGCACTAGCTTCTTGAACTGTAGAGATTTTGGTCCAGAGGTTTCCAATACTAAGCTCATTCAGCATTTCCGTACCTCAGTATCCATACACTCGAAATATATACAACTTTGAAGTCTTAATTCAGCTCTTACGGTTGTTTCAGAGCAGGAAGATCTAGAATTTCCACATCATTCAACTCAGAGGTCAATATACGTTAGCTTCTAGATCATAGTGGTTAACAGAACCTTTCTGAGACTCAACTACCCAAACTACAGGGCTGTAGAAACAATCTGCATGTACACCAGTGCTGCAGACAGAGTAGATTGAAACGTAAGCCTACCTGGCCAAGTAATGAGTTTAAAGCCATTTATACTAGGCATGGTGACATGAACTATAGTGAAAGATCATAAATTTTGATTGGAATCTGCCTTTGGCAGAGAAAACAATCATTCGAATTCTTAGAAAAAAAGTACAAATCAAGTTCCTCCCCAGGAGATTTACAAGTGTTGACAAGTACAATACCTTTGCGTTGTCAAGGCCACAACGCTGCCTGAGGATTTTTAGTCTTTCCAAGTAAACTGAAGGCCCCACTTCCTCCCCATTTGTGTTTCCTATTGATGAAGATACAGTATGGGTAGACACAGGAACACATGTTCCTTCCATCTGAGAAGAAATTCCTGAAGCATGAGGGGAAAGAAGGAATAAAAGTTAAAAACAAAAATCAAAAAACAGATGCATATAGATCTTGAAATAAGATGCGATGGATGAAGAACTAACCAACCTAAAAGCTACCAAGCTATTTGCATTTGCTAGTATGGATGCATCAGCCCTTCAAATTCCTTGCAAGAGTGACAGTTGAAAACCAAGAGAAGACATTAAGAATTTTAAGGAGTGGCTGCAGAGCAGCTCCAGAAGTGCTGAGGCCAACAGCTGAAGACAACAGTGGGGGGAGAGGAAGATGCTGATGTGGATCAGCAGTCAGTAACAACAGCATTTGACAGAATGAATTCAGCAATTGGCAGGATGGGAAATATTTGGAGTCTTCTGTCTTTTTCTAGTGTAGCACTCCTTTTGGGCTTACCACTGATTCTAACCCCTCTTTACTTCTTCATTTGTGTAACTTAAAGCTTTTCCTTCCAAATCAGTCCCAAAGAGTGATTTCTGGAAGGCATGTAAGCAAGGTTTTTAAAGCTTCCCTATACCAAAAGAGTAGGAAAGGAATTTACAGGATAAAAAAGCTTTTCCATTATGAAATGAATTGCAAATTCTAAGACTTAGCATGGACAAGGGTATGTTTTCACCAACTTATTGCAAGGGTACTTAAAATAGATAAAAGGAGAATTAAGGTTAAGCATTTACACTTTTAATATACTTACTTATATTTTACTCTAAATAAAGCACTATTGCAATATGGAACAATATCCTTTATTATATCAAAATTATAGTTAGGGAGGGAAAAAGGAAAACTGTGGCACAAATTTCATTTTGAAAACTGCTGTGCTAATTTCTCAGTTGTACAGACTTTTAGGATGAAATGGTAGAATTTGCTGTCCTACCTACTTGGACACATTTAAAAGGTTCTGAAAAAATCTCATTATATTCCTAAAGTAATCTACAATACAGGCATAGGAGAAGGAACAATAGCAGAAAAAAGGCCAAAATCTTACAGGACATTATGACATGGGAAAGAAACGAAAGTTCGTTTTGATACTGTGTATCAGTTTTTACTGTCAGCTAACAATTTGTCATATTCCCTCTCTAATATTTCACTAAATACTCATTTGTACTTACTTATCTGCAATGAAAAGATTCACTAACAAACTGGTTTACAGTAATATATCCAATTAAAAAGAAAGGGGTCATCACAAATTCTGCTACAGAAACAATTCCAGTTTATTTAGAATAAGCTTTCCAATTCCATAGTAAATAATACTATGAAAAAGCCTCCTATACCTTTTTGGTAAAAAGGTAAGTGGAGAATCTGACTGCTGCTGTTGCTGTTATTAACCAGCTATATACTTCGCAGAACCAATTCTTCATACTAGACACATGAAAACATAGGCTAATGTACAGTATACATATTAGAAACACTTGTTTACCAAACTTTTAAAGTATTTTCTACATTTAGTGTGGTTGTAACTTTTCTTTGTAAACAAAGAATGCATAGCCCCTGCAAATAGTGCCTCATGAAGCAACACAAGAACCAAGAAAATCCATGGCTCGCTTTGGAAATCCATAAATGTCTGCAAATATTAGTTTCTGCCAGGAGACACATAACTGTTCTCCTATCTTTGCTTCTCATATATGAATCAGTTTTGCTGTAACATGTACCTGTAGAAGCAGCAATTCGTCCTTTCCCCTCCCGTTCTGTTTCTATCAGTCGAAGGCCTCTTTCCACATAGCTCTGGAAGAACTGAGAGGAGTTTTTCAGGAAGGGCTCAATGTCTGCATCAGAATATTTCTTTTTGTATTCATACAGCTCTGCCAGACCCTGGGAGGGAAGAGTTTCTATGTATTACTACAACTGCTGTATACAACATTCTAATGTATCATGCGCTCTTCCTTGCAGGAAGGGAGCACTCACCTCCTTGGTGTTCTCCTTTGAGCCAATCTTCTTAAATATTTCTGCCAAAATATCATTAACTTTGGCTTTTGAAGCCTTTTCTTCCTAAACAAATAAACAAAAGGAGACTATTAAAACAAAGTTAATAAACCCAGATGAAGTCAGACAAACCCACACCACTCTCAGATCTGCTAGCTGGATACAGAGCTTTCAAGATGAAGATGAAGAAAATCTTCAAGTGATCAAGTTCTACATAACCACTGTTTACACAGAATGAGAGCAAGGACATCATCAAGCTGTAAGACTCCTTTTGAGAAGTTAGTGTGTAAAACCTGTTTAGGGTATGGCTAACTTTTAGTAGAAGAGATGCACTATCAGGCAGCACAAAATCTGTGCTGCACACTTGAATGTCCTGGAGAGGACTTCATCCTTGGATATGCATAGAACACTGATATAGACATGCACAGCAAGTTCCTAAAACAGCCATAAATAGAAGGGAAATCAGGAGACTATTTCTAACATTAGTTGCATGTTGGAAAGGCAATTACTACTTCATATTCCACAAACACAAAATTAAGCTTGTTTCTTATATAAATGGCCTTACATCCCCTTTGCCTACCAACACATCATCTTTACTTACTATGCGAGAAGCTCCTTTTTCTGTATCCTTATCAGCTTTTCCACTCTGGTCCATGGAGTGCTTCATTACCCTACAAAGGTGAGCTTCTAGCTCAGACTCATTTTTGTTGTCTATCATTGTCAAATGATCTAAGATCTAAAATGACAAAAAAAAGGGAATAAATGAAAAAAAAAATAAGTAAAAACTTTAGATACTGCATGAAATCCAAGCTAAAAGTACATGACTAGTGACTGCTCTGACCTTGGGCCCTTTTAACTTGCACAGGGTATGAAGCAGAGTCTTCAGTGTCCTAATAGGAAAATCACTCTTACATTGCTTCAGCTTCTCTTTTGGAAAGACCTTCATGAAAATGTGGATATCCAGTAGAATCCGATCCAGATTTATGCTATTAATAGTTTCTGGAAGAAGACGTACCATTCTCCACAGACACTGGAATGAGAGGCAGATTTAAGCAAGACAACTCAAGGAAAATGCATTTAATTATATAAGGAGAGATTACACAACACTATCACCGAGTCACTTCACTCTGCTACCAGGCACGCACAGTGTCTGTCTGCTGAAGCTGTATTTGCACTGGTACATACTTTCTCTTTGTAACTCGCTGTACAGTATCCAGATCTTTCCTTGGAGCTGATGCATAAATGTGGAGCTGATGCACAAATGCAGTGCTGATTTCTCTACCTACAGCAGGATTGAAAGCTTTGCTTGAAGAAATTTCAGCAGACAACACACACATGCTATGTATACCAACATGCCGCACTAGCTCTTTCAGTTTAACCTCATGAAGAATGCCTAAGCTGTCTTTAAATCATGCCAGTTACAAAAGGGTGTTGTACGGTAAAAAAACATCACACTCATGCTTTAAACGCAGACGTTTGCTTGTTCACTCTACCTGCCACTGGAGATGACAAAATACAAGTCAGCTCCAGCCTGGGACTGTTTGAATCCATAGTACAGTGCTGCACCCAAGCAAACGAGTCCAGCAGGTGACTGTACACCTCTGTATGTAGTTTGCATTACTGTACACAAGTTTCTGTAAACCATTAGCAGGTGTTGAGCTCCCTCCTGGCATACAAGATGTCCCTATATGTGACATCTAATAAGGTTATAGTTATAAGAAGTATTTCAAGTTACAGCCACTAACTTTATCTCTTCTTTCAGCCAAGATGATTCAGATAAACGAAGCAAGTTCAAAATTATAGGCTCACCTTCATGACAAGTTCTGAAAACTTAGGAGAGCTGGCTGTTGCTAGAAGACTGTCTTGGAGCAAAACAAGCAGAGCACTAGAAGGAATAAATTTATAAAGGTTACACAAAAAAGTGCTATATACAGGAAAAAGAGATGCCAACTCACCCCAGAACACCACACCAGAGACTGAGGTTAGTCCAGCAGTTTACATCATGTTGTGTAACAGCCCTTTCCTTCTTTCTTTCTAGTATGTTACAAGAATTAAAGAGGCAATTTGCTTAACTTCAAAACATATAGAACCATATAAGCTGGTTTGTTTAGCTTGCCTCCAGCTGTGCAGATTGTGCAGCCAAATTCTGATCACCACTGACCATCTGTGGTAATTCTTTACCAGTTAACTGAATGATTCTACAGACATTTGTTTTTGCTCACAGAACGACTAAAACTCAGCCATTCAAGGAACACAGAAGAACAGGTGAAGAAAAGCAGTCATTATGCAGTTTTCATTATATACCTCAAGATGTTGGTCTGATCAGACTTCTCCAGAACTTTCACTACCAAGAGGTTGACCGATCGGATGACCTGCTCACCCTCCTCAAGGTCTTCAACCCGCGAATCCAGCATTAATGTGATAAGACCATGCATTAGGTCTTTGAGCACACCAGTGGAGGCCTCTCGAGCCAGACTCTCTATCTGAAATAGCTACAGATTGAAGACAGTATTAGTTCTCCCTGCACATGATCCTTCAATACAGAGATTTCTCTAGACTCCACTGCCTAACCATGACATCTGCCTGTTTCCCACAACATTAAACAGTCTAAACACGACTATGAAGAAAGTTATTTCTACTGAGTGACTGCTGAAAATATTCAGGCCACCAACTCAGCACTCAAAAGGTAAGGAATATTACAAACAGAGCTTAATAGAAGTATTACAGTGGGTGTATTCTGCAGAAGCAACAGAGTGACCACCTTCCCCAATTTCTCATTCCTCACACCCTCTCAAAAAGTGCACTGGTAAACAGATAGCAACAAACTTTCATAAAAAAATCTCAGTAGCAATCCAACCTAGGTATAGAACAGACATTCCATTCTCCTGCAACTTCTGCACAGAAGTTATTTGCACTTCACCTCCCCTTTTATGTCAATGCCTTACCGTGATCATGCTCCCAATAATGCAGCTGTAAAGCCTGACTATCTCATCTTTGTCCAGCTTCTCGTCTGCCATGTGCGTGTTGTAGATTAGCCGAAGCTGCATAAATGTAGCTATTAGGAATTGGTCAATGTGGCCAGACATAGCTTCTGCTTTGTCTTCCTGCTTGAGTACCTCATCAATCTAAGATTTAAAAACAAAACACTAGTAAAGTCAACATAATGCAAACAGTGCAAAATAATTTAAAAACTTTTCTGTAGGAGGGGTCTTGCCCTGACCGATTGTTTTACCAAGGCACTTGTATTCTAGGCTTTCCTCTGAAATCAGTAGCCACAGACCCGCATTACTAATTCCAAAACAACCAATTATTGATCTTGTAGAGAACTGATATCCTGTCCTGTACACAAATGAAAACACTAACTGCTACATCATAGATTCTGGAATTAATAGCTTTATGAAATCTCCTGGACAAAAAAAATTTTAAGTAGTTGAAGCCACCCTAGAACCATGTAAAATCTATGAGGCAAGACAATCCTTTTGTTGAGTATCTATAAAACAGTTTACATTAAAAAATTAAGTCTCAATGACTAACTGGCTTTTTCAAACTCAGCACAAATAACTTAACAAAATCAAAAAGATAACAGAAGCACTAATGAAAAAAGTGTTAAGTCCATTCCCCATCTTCCAAGTGGAATTTCTATTGCAAAAGCGAGTCAGATGGCCCCTGTGCACTTAGTTTTGTCATCAGGGAGATTCTGAGCAGAGTCCATGTCACCCGACATGACTGCTCCACCACAGTGCAACTCATCACCCTCGCAGACAAATAGTTTAGTACAGCGTGATTAGTTGGTACCTTAATTCACTTACCTGTGTCAGAGCCTGAATGCTTGTATTAATATCACCACTGGCTACTTGGGAAATGACAAAGTTGATAGTAGAGGCTGTGTTACTGTGCATGTCATCAAAGTGTGGGGACACAGCACGGATTCTAAACAGTTGAAAACAGGATTCATTACTTTTTGGAGAGCTACTTTAATTCACATTTAACAGCTGTATTTCAATGATGATTTAGAGACAAGGGAAAAGGACAGTCAAGGAAGGAATTGTTCTTTTTAACATATCTACTGCACTACTTGTAAGGACACTGATGAGGTATTTACAAACTCAAGATTCTTTTACTGTAAAAACACGTAAGTAGAAAGATTTCTCACTAGGAATAACTGGTCTTCAAATTTCAGAACAGCATAACAGACCTTTGTTTTGACATCTCATCAAATTAGTTGACACTACCCTCTTATCTAAAGAAGCCTGAATGTAGAAACTAGCACGGTCAATTCAGCTGCACGAAATAGTTTTTAAGTATAGGAGTTAAAACTAAACTCACTTGGGTTCAGGAATCAAGACTGGCTCAAAGATGTCATCTAGTTTGTGCTGCACAAGTGCTGGCATCTCACATCTGACAGTTCCATTGTCATTTTCAATTTCATCAAGATCCAGCTGAAATTCCCGTGGAACTGTATGTGTGGTCTCAGAGTGACTGCCCATGTTGCGATTTTGGCTATAGAAACCAGAAGAGAGGTGTTTATTATACATATACAAAAGGCAAGAGTACTAGCACCAGCATCCACTGGTAGGCCTAAAGCTCTCAGAATAGCACAGATTTTGAAGTTCTGATTATATTTAAGCTCCCTAGTAACTCCCTCTGCCTTTCCCCTAGCCACTAGTAAACCAAACTTGTAGGCCAGAAGAGCAGCTACTAGTTACTTGCCTTCCTACTTCCCCTTGTAACCCACAAGACCCCCTGCACCTGTGACAGGTATGCAGTGGTTTGAGATAATTAGTAGAGTTTACAGTAGCTTTAGTGTAGCTTTATCTCTTTTGCTTTTTTAATGATGGAAAGGATGCATATGTACACAGCAACCATGCAAGCTCCTCTAAAACCTAAGACTCCCAGCATCCCACATGACTTGTGCTGCATATTAGATTTTTCAAGGAAATATTCTAATACATAGTTCTCAACACAGACTTTTTCTCCAAAACCAGGCATCAATGAATAGTTTCTGAGCTTATTGATTCTGGTGCTGTTGCCCCAGGCTCTATGATTCACACATGCTAATCCAGTTGTGTGCTTTATGTTTAACATAACAAGTTAAGAACAGGATCCAACCAATAAAAAGTTTAATGTAATACGTTGGAAGTTCTTCCAATATTTTGAACAGCTGCTTAATGTGAAAAGTGCCAAGCCTGTCTGCAGCTCGATCTATAGTCACCTTCACAGAAACCTGTTATTTTTAGTTTCTTTTCTTTATGTCAGAGACCTGTAAATAACCTAGAACTAGCGATGGCAAACCCATCACCCTCAGGAGGGGATGACTGGGATAGAAACTGAAAGACACAAGAGCCCTGCAACCAAGGAGTTAGTGGGCAGTACTTACATCCTATAAGTGCGATACATAATTCTGTCCATGGAGAAGCAGTGAAAAAAGGCACAAGACCATTTAGAAAGATTTCAAGACAGACAAGACAAAAGAAGTTTCAGACATTTTGATTTAGACTATTTGGCCAATTTTCACAACATGCAAAGATGATGACACAAGAACTAAAGTGACATTGCCAGACATGATATTAGCACATACACTATGCAGGGTAGAGACCATAACGGATCATTACATACTTGAGCTTGGAGGACATGTCCTCAGCTGGTCCCTTCCGCATCATGCTAGCATTAGCACTGATGTTTTGAGTACGCTGAGGTTTCTCCTCTGCCTGTCTCACAGGAGCAGCAGAGGGTCTCTTGGCAGACCGTTTTATTCTTTCCTCCAGCATGCTCATGTCTTTCTCAGAAAGCTGTAACGCACAATGCTTTCACTCAACTCGAGTTGCTTGTATTGTGGAAATCTAGGTCACCTATAGGATGTATATCACTTACTACTGTAGACTGAAGTTCCCTACAACCAAGTTAAGAACTGTCAATGCTACCACCTAGCACCAAACTAACAGGGCCACTTTGGACTGTCAGATGTTACTTCAAGAGCTAATTAACCCATATTGACAAGCTGTAATCCCAAATACGGTTATATAATTTTCAAGAAAGAACTCATCTTAAATTCAAGCTATGGTACTATCAAGTGTTTCCAATTGTTGCATGTGTTGCTGCAAAAAACCCAAACAAAAAATTCCCACTCACCTTTTTACAATCCCTATTAGGAGATCAGACAGTGCTTTAACACTCTGGACCCTAAGTCCTTCTAACAATTGTCCTGTTCAGTGTACTCATAATTTAATTTGAGCGCAACATCATGCAACCTAATGCTCCAACTAAGGCAGTGTAAAGATTCATATCTAGCTGCTTACCTACTGGACCAAAGATTACCAGTATCTACATTTGAACTAAAGTAGGCACGACAATTTTGTGAGAACTACTCTCCAGCATCCCTATGATTTGGAAACCTTCCTGAGAACCCACACATTTTAGACGGGACATACTGAAGTTCAGAAAGTCACGGTTAGAAAGTTCTTTTCTTAACCTTGTGTGGTGGGTCTGGCTGAGCCAGAATTTCTTCCCCCATAGGAGCCCTCACAGTGCTCTGCATTGGTGTCGATAACACACCCGTATTTTGGCTACCACTGAGCGCAGCACTCGCTGTTCAGTCAAGGGCAAGATCCTGGGAGGGGACACAAATAGGCCAGCTGACCCACACTGACCAAGGGGATATTCCATACCATATGACGTCAACCCAGATATAAAAGCTGAGGCAAGAAGCACGAGGGAGGGGGCACTCATTGTCTCCAATGGCTGCCTGCTAACCTCCAACACATGTGTAGGTGCCCTGCTTCTAAGAGATGTAGCCGACCATCGCTGTACATGGGAAGTAGAGATTAATTGCTGCTTCTGCTTTGCGCGCGCGCACCCTGCTTTTGCTTTTGCTATTTGCATAAATATAAACTGCCTTATCGCATGCCACGATTTGTGCTGGTTCTTTTCTTTCCACCCTTATTCTCTCCCCTGTCCAGCTGGGAAGGGGAGTGATAGAGCAGCTGGGTGGGCATCTGGCATTCAGCCAAGGTGAACCCGCCACACCTTGAAATGGACTATGCAAAGCTGAGGAAGAGGCAGACTGCACTCTGAACAATAGTTGAAATAAGATACTAATCTAAAATGTTAATGAAAAGTAACATTAATTCTCATGGAAATGAGTTACCAGAGAAAATAAGAGTCACACTAAATTTCAACTCTTCAAGAAGGGGGCAGGGAGGGGAGGGGGAAGAAAGAAAAAAAAGAAAGAGGAGCAGTCTTGCTTCCCTGTTCGTCATATTCCATAAAATATCCAATCAAGTTACTCTTTATAGGCAACTTAATTCCCACAAAAGTTAGCGTTTTCCTCATATCTTCCAATTTTGTTTTTCATTTATGCACACCCGGGTTATATACACCTCTCCTTTGAAGACAGGCTGAGATCTGGGGGTTGTTCAGTATGCTCAAGGGAAGGCTCTGGAGAGACCTCACAGCAGCCTTCCAGTACCTAAAAGCCTACAGGAAAGCTGGAGAGGAATGGCACATAGTGATAAGACAAGGGGTAATTACTTTAAAATGAAAGAGGTTCAGATTGGATTAGAAATTCCTGACTATGAGGGTGGCGGAGGCACTGCAACAGGATACCCCATCCCTGGAAGTGTTCCAGGCCAGGTTGGATGTGGCTCTGAGCAACCTGGTCTAGTGATAAGCGTCTCTGCCATGGCAGCAGGGTTAGACCTAAATGATCCTTAAGGTCCCTTCTCAAACTATTCTATGATTTTTGTATACCCCACAAGTTGGGATTAACCAAATAACACACTGCACCATAGATCCTCTGACAGATATTTTCAAAACTGCAAAATGCTCTTGATGCCAACAGCAAGATGTACCAAGACCAATCACAAGCAAAACAGTGCTAACCCTCAACAAAAGCATAAGGATTTGAAAAAAACCCTCACAAAAAAATCCCCAAACCCCAAACAAAAAAATCTCAAGACCAAACTAAACAAAAACCACCACCCAAACTCCAAAGGCCCCATAATCTTATCTCCAGCTATACTCACATTTCCAATCAGCTTGAACACTTGGTCGCCATGAACATTATAGACAGTCACAATGGTGTTCAGTGCTGCGTTGCGCACCGTGTTGTCCCTATCACCAATATGAGTTGCCATTTCCTTTAAGGCTTTCCCTGGAGTTGGCTGGCATACGTTCATGCCATACGATTCAACCAGGCATCCAAGCTCTTCCAAGCATTCTAAAGAAAGAAAATAATACACCTATTCAATTTGAAAGCTGGTGGAAAGAGTCCTACCAATTTCTCTGTCGCTTGCACAACCTGAACATTCACTGTAGAGACACAAAGCTGATGACAGATATACTCCAGGTGCTTTATGGGATGAATAAATAATAAATATTGATGAATAAAAGTAAACTAGAGGTCCAGACTACTTCATACAGAGTATCTAAAAGCTGTCAGTCACCCCTATACTCTTCAAATATTTCCTATTACTATATATGAGCAATGTTAGAGTTAACTTGATATCCAGGTAGTTTAGATAATTGTGAGCTTGCAATGCCATGTTACATATAGAACTTAACTTCCTCGTTATACCAGGATATTTTCAAGGCAACTATGGAGTTGTTTGTAATTCAAATACCATAACAGACATTACTTGTAGTGAGACAGATGTGCAACGTACAGACATTTCTTGATTAGTTTAACGGATTTCCTCGGTGACAAGGACAAACAGTATTGTCGCACTTCTCCCCAGCACTGTTTCACTTAAGAAAACAAGCCTACTCAAGGGAGACACAATTTTAATACTGATAGCACCTGGAGAGATTGCTCATCTTTGGAAGGGACAAAGACACCAAAAATAGAAAGCCATATGATACTTTAAAATCCTATGCCTTTAAACACAAATGTCTGCATAATATGCCCACATGCAGGCAAATCTCACATCCCACCCAACATTCTTATGCTAAGATTTTCAAGATGCAAACCAAACCAATTTCACAGGCCCAGTTCAACCTGCCATTTTCTCACCTGCACGCTGTTTTGAGTTTTTGGATTTTGTCCCCTCCATGATGAAAGGGAACATCTTGCTGGCTGGATAGATGAGACACATCCTGTTCAAAATGGCACGTACATCCTTGCGGATAACATCTTTTGGTTCTCCTACCTAAAGAAAAATTAATAAAGGAAAAAGAAGGGAAGAAATACAGTCTCATGATACTGTTGACCATTCTAAATAATGTTAGGAAAGCCAGAATTATTCTCAAGGCAAAACTCCTTTTTGGTCAGTGTCTTTTAAAAGGGGATATGCAGTCTTCTAAGTGCCACATCTACATATCTTTTAAATACCTCCAGTGATGGAGACTCAACCATTTCCCTGATCAGCCTGTTCCAATCCTTGACTAGCTGTTTGGTCCAAAGCTTTTTTCTAATATCCAATGTAATCCTCTGCTGGCATAACTTGAGGCTGTTTTCTCTCATCCTGTTCACTTGCAACTTGGTAAGAAAGACCTACACACACCATACTAAAACCTCCTTTCAGGTAGTTATAAAGAGCACTAAGATCTCCCCTGAGCCTCCTTTTCTTCAGGCTAAAAATCTGTTGCAGCCTGCCCAGATCCTTCAGCAGAGGCTTCCTACCCTCCAGCAGACTGACACTGCTGCCCAATCACTGATGAAGATATTAAACAGGACTGGCCCCAACTCTGAGCCCTAGGGAACAGCACTCACGACCAGCTGACAGCTGGATTTAACTGCATTCACAAAATATTTATAATGAAGATATTGCAGTATTTGATGGTATTCTGCTGTATTCCTCATGAAAAAATAAGGTTAGTTTCTGTAAAGCAAATGATACCTTTAGGATAAGATATGGGATGAAAGAGGATGCTTCATTTTCAGTGAGGTGATACTCTTCTTGACTCAGCAAATTGAAAAGCAACTTAAGGTATTCAAGTGTTTTCATCAAAACACTTGTGTTGGTATCAAAGAACCGCAGGGTAAGCCATTTTAAGATCAAATCCAGGCAGCTGATGACTCCATCTTTTTCACTCTCCAAGTGCTTGAAGGAAGAAAAAGAAAAAGGTTATGCACAATCACACCCCCCCTGCCACTGTTCAAGAAAAGAACAAGCTAAGTTATGTCTGATAAAATAGTCTACATTTATTGGTCAATTCTTGGAACCATAAGTACTCCCTTCTAACATACACAGCTTTTCTGAAATTCTCAGAGAAGTCTCTGGTGAGGAAGCTTTCCCTTCTCCCAAGAAACAGTATTAATACCAAATTCACCATACCTCTGAAAATTATTTCTATATATGTTTAGATTTCAACTTCACAGAAAAATGACTCCTGACTCCTCAGAGAATTCCCATTTGATTTCAGTTCAAGCAGAATCTTTCACAGCACAGAATAATTTTATAGAACATCAACTACTACCACAGATCCAAACTCACCTCAATCATAACAGCCAGTGCTTTGTTGTGGTGCTGAAAGTCTGCATGAAACATCTCATCCTGTAGCCATTTGGCCACACAAGTGGACATCTGAGTTTTTAGCTGTTCAATATATTCATCACGAGGAGTAGTGAAATTCCACTTCAACACCTGTAAAAGGCAGCATTTAGAGCTCAAAGCAAGCAATACCTCTTCTTCCTGAACGACTCTGCCGATTCCGCAGAGTTTTAGTTCTGCTTTAGAATCTGTTTTCAAAAGTCTTCTTATTGACAATAAGTGATAGGAAAAATCAGTGGTGTTTGCTCACCTTCTCTTACATGAAAAATTTTCTTCATGTGTACTGGTTATCTTTAGGCAATCATCTTAACAAATACCCCTTAAAGTGATTGTTTTTACGCTACAGACAGGCTTATCTACCATCAAGTTATAAATAACATACATGTTTTCAGTAACAGAATTTCCCTACAAATGGCTAAGCAGGGCTGTTCAAAATAAGTATATTAAAGCCTTTACAATGTATACTAGAACTCTGACATTGTGCCTGAAAATATTTGACTAAGCTTAATGATATTGCACAAAATTTAGAAATCAGAAGAGAAACACCACAGTAAGCCAAATATTGGCCTGTGAAATTCAACTGAAGAATCAGGCAATTAATTTGAGAGATGGACAGCGACTAGCACTTTCATGCCATAGCATGTTTAATTCTAAATTTAAAACTAACAAATGCCATTAAAAAACCAAAACCTCCTTCAAAACTTGTGACTACATTCCAATTTTTTCTCACCTTCAGACCTTTCTCCTCTTTCATCCTCTGTTCTTTCCCATTTGGGACTATGATAAAAATAGGACCTGATTTATCATCATCTTCCTTCAGATTAGGCTTGCTTAGCACTTTCTTTCCTTGTACACCCTGAAATAAAGCATAGTATTAACAGACAATACAAGACATATATATGCCTCAGTCCCAGCAATTGCAAGCGTTAGATACCAGCCAACCTCATGCTGCCTACGTGTACAAGAGCCAGAGAAAAGCTGAAAGAAAAATGGAGAATAGAATTTTAAAAGTATGTGCTCTGCTGTGGAAGCAATACCCATGACAGTGTGCACAGTAGTATCCTGTGAAATATAACATCACCCAACCAGTGTGCTAGTCACCCACACACATCTCTAAAACCCATCATAGTACCTGTTTGATAGATTGGCTCTTTGTCAGACTGGAACTGCCTTTGCTGAGGGTTGTATTAGTTTTGGACAGGCTGGCGTTACCCTTGGACACATTGCTATTAACATTTGACTGCTGTAAATAAGCCACAGAAAAGTCTTTGTTGTTTGACAGCTATTTACTCTACCATTCCAAACCTTTTAAGCAAAGGCCTTAACCATCAGAGTTCTGAACTCTGACAGAACACTGCATCAACTTTCGCAAATCTACACCATCCTTCAAAGTTTGTTTTGCTCGTTCTTGCCATGAATATGTCAAATGTACTTGCTACAGCACTACTTCAGACAATGGAGGCAACAGAACTGTAGAAAAATTTGGGATATTTTTAGTTATACATATAGGGCAAATGTCAAAGTTAATAGCAGAAACAAATACTGCAACACAAGAGAAACCTAACCACAAATCAACTGTAATCATAGAATCATAGAATTGATTGGGTTGGAAAAGACCTCAGAGATCATCAAGTCCAACCCTTGGTCCAACTCCAGTCCATTTACTAGATCATGGGACTCAGTGCCATGTCCAATCTCAGTTTAAAAACCTCCAGGGACAGTGAATCTACCACCTCCCTGGGCAGGCCATTCCAATGCCTGATTACTCTCTCTCTGTAAAGAATATTTTTCTAATATCCAACTCAAATTTCCCCTGGCAGAGCTTAAGCCCGGGCCCCCTTGTCCTATTGCTGACTGCCTGGGAGAAGAGACCAACCCCCACCTGGCTATAACCTCCCTTCAGGTAGTTACAGAGAGTGATGAGGTCACCTCTAAGCCTCCTCTTCTCCAGACTAAACAACCCCAGCTCCCTCAGCCTCTCCCCACAGGACTTGTGTTCTAGTCCCTTCACCAGCCTTGTTGCTCTTCTCTGGACCCGCTCCAGCACCTCAGTTGAGATTATTATGCTTTTAAGCATATTCCTCCCCTTTTTGCACTTGTGATTGAGAATGTTTTACCCTTCATACTCCAAGGCAGAGACAAATTTCTTTTGATACATGGGTTCAGAATTAACATTCAAAGTATAACATTGGAACTGCAGTGCTAACAATGAACTCTCAATAGCACAGAATCAAGGAGGCCATGTAGATTTTAAAACAGACTGAGTCGCTCACAAGACTGCATTTTTGACAATACAGACTTTAAGAATTAAATAAATAATGACAAAAGAGGTGATTAGGTAAGTGATGTGGGACATCATGTCATTTCAGAGCTCAAGGACTATACCCTTCTACAGATAATACATTAACAAACCACAGCTTTTAACTTCATAGAACTGCTTTCATACAAAATTAAATTGACATACCTTAGTTTTAGAGGAGAGCCCTCCTGCTTTGGCTTTTTTGGGATCAGGCTTGGATTCCATGGTATTAGACCCCAAATCATCAGCAAGTGCTAGAGAAAAAATAGACCATATCAAGCTATCTGCAAGGCCATTTTTGGTTATCAGTTTTCTGTTCTTAGGACAGTATAAAAATGGATACAATACGCTTATTAGATGTCTGAGGATTTTAGATCCACAGAAGAGGTCCCTTAAATTTCATGTTAGCATACAAAGTTTTCAAAATTAAGATCATAATACGTTAGCAAATTTGTTATTTTCCAAACAATTTAAAAACATAGACATATACTTTTCAGGCTAATGTCTAGAGCTGTAGTTGCACCTGCTTTGAGCAGGCAAGTTAGCCCCAGCAGAGAGATATGGCAGGACTACTTCTTCAAATAATTTGTCCCCTATTCCAATTACCCTTCTTTTGCATCAGCACAAGCAACCTGGTAGCCTCAGAATAAACTACATTGAGGCAATGGTCTAAATAAAAAATGTGAAAACATTTTAAAAAATTATATTAAAATCAGATTAGTATGACAAAAAACCTCCCCCTCCAGCCCCTGGGTTTTAACTTCAATACCAAGTAGATATTTTCAAATTTTGAAATAGCAGCTGACAGATGGCTGTGTGCAAGGAAGCATCCTCCTACTCTGGAATCTGATTCAACTGCTAGAAAGACCAGAACTGCAGAGAGAACTCACTAGATTACACAGTTCTTTGTAACCCTAACTATGATCTCCTCCAGCTACATTTCTTCCTCTGGAATGTCAAAAAGCTTCAAAACCCACCCTTTCCTCAGCTGTTTCCCGGAATGTAAGAGAGGTTACCTGATGCAGGTTGGAATTTGGCTGGAGCTGCTCCCCCTACCACTCTGGAAGATGATTTAGCAGGAGGAGCTGGTTTGGCTGGCATGTTGGCTTTGGCTTTCTCAAGCATAGCCAGTACCTGGTCTTTGGAAGTTGGCTAGAAAACAAAAAGAGGAAAAAAGAAGTGATAAATTTAGTAAGGACTATCACTAATCTTTCCAATACAAGCCACAGACAAGGAAAACAACAGTAGTTTGAAACAAGCTATTCACTGTTTAGCATTTTCCAGGATGTTTCTCTTAAAACAATGTTCTCAGATACTTTTGTTCTGAGATAAAACATGTTTTTGTTAAGTTTCTTCTGCAAGACCTATGGGGAAACCTGTGGATGAGCAATCTGTTCTAGGTTGAGTGGTCCTATGAAGGCAATGGAATGCCCTGCAGTTAAATCTCCACTCAGGGGTTCATAAGCCAGACCAAACCGCTAGAAGACATCTTAAAGTAAGAGTACGAAAGCATATAGTGGGACAGTAACTGGTATGGAAGGTGTCTGTAGATGTTTTTCAGAAGAAAAGCAGAGTGAATAAATATCAGGCTCTTGAAGAGATAAGCCTGTAGTGGCAGTAATCATTTTTGAAGCAGAGAAAGCTCTAACTCTCAGCCTCCTGATTCTATTTTCAGTTCCCCTGAAAATACTTGATGCAGACAAGCTTACATGACTCAGGACAGTACATCATGAGACTGTGAATGTGACTTGTTAATATTCACTCATTTAAGGTTATATTATCTAATCTTTGCAACAGAAATACCTTCAGCTTGCCAGTGGCTTTTGCCATCTTCTCAAAGCCAAGATGCATCATAAAGAACGGCAGGGCATCCTGGGCCTTTTTGCGCACATCTCCATTTCGATCTTCAAGGCAGGAGTACAGGTGAGGCACACACAAGAGTAGGTCAGAAGGAACAGAACGGAGGGTAGGCAATTTCTCAGCCAACCAGCCAAGAAGCTGAAAGAAAGTTTGAAAGTAAAAATTTTTGAAGAAGTGTTCATAGTGCTGTATCAGGCCACAAGACTCTGAATAGTAGTCACTTGCACAGCTCTCTGTAAGAAGGAAAAACCTACTCCAAACAGTCTCCAGATAAATATTCATAACCAACATCAACTTTGATGTCAGCAATTACAAAAATAAAAAGCTGTGTACAGTATGTTAATACAGACCTATCGTAAAACTAGAAGCATAGTCTCTTAAAACTGTGCAGGCTGTTTCTTCCTTTTGAAAGCAACAGAATTTCAGCTGTTCTTTTTAATGTCTCCAGTTCTGTTCCTGGTGAATTTCAGGGAAAACACCCTAGCACTTAAAATGCTAATCAAAACAGACAAAAGTTTCATTTCAGATGCACTGAAGTCTGAATGACAGCTATCATGCAGGAAGAAAGCTTATTAGCCTTTTGAGGCTTAACAATTTTACATCAGTACAGAGACACAGTTACTTGTTTTCTCATATAATTGTAGCATAGCATTGTTTCATTCTCCATAGATAAGATAAACAGTCCATAGCACATATGGGTATTATGATCAGACACAAGAAGTTTACTTGACAGAAGCCTACCTCTTGTCTTAGGAAAGGATTTTCTTTTTTGAGCTCCTCAGACAGATCTTCCCCCTCCAACCACTCTTTCATGCCAGTTTGTTCAGCCCAGGCATTCACAGTTGCTAGTGCAGCAGCGCGAACGTTACTCTGCAGCAAGAACAAGATTTAAGAAGAATAAACCTAAAGAGGGGTCAGAAGTTCATAACAGAAGAGGCAACAGTCATCCTTCCTATGAAAGGAAAAGGCTTTCACATCATGGGCTTAGAAATATCTTTTTTTATTCACTGCTTGAAAAGCCTCAGATTCGGATGAGTTTAGTTTTAGTGGTTGTATCAGCTGCAGCAATCACCAAATCAGACATTATACTCATCTATTGTAACTTTTTAAAAATAAGTTTGATAAAGAAGGTCAAAGGATAGCTTTTTCGGAGTCTGACTCTCAAACAAGCTAAAAAATAACATTAGTGATTTACATAATGCTTAAAATAGACAGCACATTCATATACCAAGGCAAGTGGGTTATGGAGCCTGCTATTAGGGCACTCTTATTTAGGACACGAATGAGCAGAAGTCAAGTCAGGAACAGGAAAAGCCCTCTAACTCCTATCAATTTCTACACTGAGTGTTTTTTTCCAAGCAAAATTTAGAACAGTACCCTTTTTTGAAAGAGCTATGTGAAGTTATGAGAAGCCAGATGGAATACCTAACAATCATAGCTCTAAAATGTTATCAGTCTAGACATGACTCCCTTTTATAACCTTCTCCTGTACACCAAATTTCTGTGGAAAGCTGGTAATGCAACAGACTCATTTACAACGTTTAGTAGGACTCAATATTAAGTGTAGAGGTAACATCAAGGCACAGCTGTAAAGGAGGACAGTGCATCCTTGCAAATAACTTGTCCCATCTTCAATCTCATTGAGGTAAAGAAATAAATCACATGCTGCAGATGAACAGATGCTCATCAGCTTCTCTGACAAGACTTTGGTTCCCATCACCCAAATTTCATTTGTCTTCACTCATGCTACAAGTTGTTGGCTTTCCTCAACTACTCACTGGGTCCACTATAAACATATTGAAGTAGGGTGTAAAAAGGACTATTCTCATCCTCAGAAGCTGGGTAACTTTGGTCAACTAGTTAAATTTTAAATGAACATACAATCTTCTGTCAGTATTATAGTTCTTACAAGTAACATCGGCATTATGCATTTTAGTAACAGCGTAAGTTAACCACAAATAGTCTTAACTTTAAACCATGTACTTGATACCGAAGTACCAGGCTAGAGCTTTGAGAAAGCTCGTGTAGTGGAAGGTGGCTCTGCCATGGCAGTAGGGCTGGAACTAGAAAGGTTAGCTTCCAACCTAAACAATTCTATGACACCACAAAGGGAGTTTTGATGTTACCTCAAGATAACTAGTAAATAAAAGAAGAATTCAACAGTCATATAAAGTCTCAGTTCTTGAAGACTCTTAGAAGACTCAAAGAGAAAACAATGTGAACCAGGAGGTTTTTTATCCAGGGCTAGGACCAGTCCTAGTCCTCTACTGTTTAGGACAGGTAGACCCAGCTTCTGCTCTTTTTCCTACTCACACTCAGAGTAGAGACAACTGAAGTATGCCATCTCTGATAACTGCCCATGCCTTTTGGCACAAGACACTGGCACCTTCCCAAACCTCTTTCCCTCATTGCTTCAAATAGCTCTTTCCCGTGGTCTTAGCTTTCATTTTGACATGGCATCCTAACAAGCTCAACATCGACATTATACAAGCTTCAGTGGCAGTTGTGAGTGTCCTGTATCTACACAGTGACAACAACAACATACACTGGAATCCGCAGTGATATGCTAAAAGTTCTACAAGCACCTTTACCAAGCAAACTTGTTTAGTGTCTATGGTTGTGTACTTTCAGCATTAGAAATATGCATACAGCCCCCATATTTCATTTAAAAGCCAAATTATGACACTGACTGGGTTTAGTTACAAGCAGGAGAATACATCTCAAGTAGAATATACATTCAGGTACAAATTAATATTTGAATAATATTTTGTCATTTGGGAAAGGACATTTCAAAACAAAGTTTGTAAGCTTCCAAAAAAGTTTTAACTGCCATCCATCTCTCAAAAGTAAGTCCAAATATCCACAGTTACTTTCAGACATAGAACAGATATGCAAAAAGCAAAGAGATCTTGACGACTGTCCTACCTTACTATCTCCAAGAACTGTAATGACAGGAATCCCCAAATTTTTCACATGCTGTTTGATATTGGGGCCCATTGCTGTTGCTAGCTGCTGAAGAATGCTCAGTGTTTGCTGCACCTGCACATAAAGAAAAAGAGATTTTAAAGAAAAAAAGGTTTTAAATAAAACACTGTTACAACTATGTGTGCAAAAACTCCAAGTTACACGGGGAAAAGTAACACTGCCGTATACATAGGTTTTTACTTCAGAATGCCTGCTTAATGACACTTGTTTCAGAATTCATCACACAAATAAAACAAAAAACACTTCCATATTCTGAGCAAATTAAATTTCAACTAAAAATATTTTCAAGCAAGGGGTAATTCACTTTTGTCACAAGTGAAGCAATTATGCAAACTTTTTTTAAGATTTGCTTACATGACAGAGTAGAAGTAGATTTTCCTTTTTATAAAAGCTTTTTTAAATAAAAAAGCACCAATATTTATAAAAATAGGCAAATACGTGATTTAGAAAGACAGAGTACACTGTTTTCCATCTGTTGATTTCATTACATTGTAACAGACCAAGTAATAAGCAAGGTTCAGAAATCATAAATAACTGACGTTCTAAGCTGGAAACAGCTCAAACAGAATTTGGAAAAACATACCAAGATTTTATTGGAGTCATTGAGACGACTCTTCAGAGCAGCTGGAAGTTCTCCTATGTTTGGCTGTATGAACTTTGCTTCATTTAATACGCTTGTCACTTCATCTAGACCTTCTTTTCTGATCTTCCAGTTTTTATCCCCAATCTTAGACACTAGTTCAGCTGTGATCTTATCACTGCAAGAGAAAAAAAGAAGTCAAAAGCCCGTTTTCTTAGTTATCTATTAGCATTTGAGTGCTTCAACACCACAGATTTCTGCTTTAGAAAGCTTTTATAAACACAAAGTTTTGAATTGCAGTGAAAGGCTGCAGAATTCACACCTACCCAATATCTGTTCTTGGTAAGAGATCCACAACATCATTCCCAATCTCCTCCTGTTCTTCTTCCTCACCATCATCCCCACCTCCCGCACTATGCCTGGAAATGCCACGAGTTGGAGCTGGTGCTGTCTGCCCTTGCATCTGCAAGCAACACAAAAATCAGAAACAGCTATTTTACAATTTTTCATTTGACCTTAAAAATAAAACCACTTGCATGACACAAATGCACTGGCTCAGGACAACAGACTTCTAAAACATTAGCATTTAATCAAAATCAGGAACATTTGAAGTTATTAATGAAAAATCTAACTATTGACATAGCTGGGCATAATGACACTGCAGCTTTTATGTACTGCCTTAAAAAATCTGGTTCACTGACAAAAACACAGGTTAGACCACAATATTACTACTAATTCCAGCTACTGAAGTTTTAAAGTAATTTTAATGATACTTGGTAGTAAGAGAGCTACACTTCATACCTTTTCAAATTCTGCATCTATCTGGGACAGAAGGGCTGGCTTCTCATCCTCAAAAAACATTCGCAGAGGAGGTCCCACATAAAGATACATTACTCCCAGCAATGTAATGGCAGAAGTCCTCACAGCCTACCAGAAAAAGGACAAAAGCACTCAAATCTTCAGATTAAAGATTGGTAATAACGCAGAATTAAGATTCTAAATTTACTCACCGGGTTAGTTGCAGCAAGTGCTGTCTTCACGTTACTGATGAAAGCTTTGACATTCAGTCTGTGGGAAAAAGATTTCTCCCATAAACAAAACGCAACACAGGAGACACCAACAAACAAAATCATTGCAACATGTTAGAGAAAAAAAAAAAGTACCCAGAGACAGATTTATACTATTCGCTTACATGCAGAAGATATCTGCATCTATAAAATATCATCACATGTACATTGTAGATAGTAGCTATTAAAATAATTACTGAAGGAGATCAGTTTGGAGAACAGCCTATGTACGAAAATCAATACAGCAAACATAACTAATTTATATCAAAGCCTACTATTATTACAGCTAGAAAGTATCTTCAACTACATCAGCTACATGACTGTTAGGACTGAAATACTGAGGAATGAATTTAGACCAATTTTAAGGACCTGAAACATGGCTACATAATTAAAGAGTTTGTTGTTGTTGTGGGGTTTCCTTTGTTAGTCAGGCTCAGGATTTCCCATGAAAAGGCACAAATTTCAAAAAGAAATTTACAAGAGAAATAAAGCAAAGTTTATATTCCTGAACCTTCTATATCAACTGTGCAGCCTCAAAGAGTATTGTTCTAGTAAAACATCTACACACAGATTACCCTGCTGTAAATAAATACTTTTTGGGGAATTTGCTGAAGAAAAGAGTTTACTTTCCAGACTTAATGAATGTTACTATCCATTTAGTAGCTGCAAAATACCTTAAGAAAGGCATTGCAACTACCCAAGTAGTGAAATAAATCGCTATTTGAAGTCTTCACTGCTTAGAAATTTTTTTCTCAACAGTACACTGTATTACGTATGCTTGACCACATTCAGTTAAGAGACTGTTTAAAAATTAAGGACTGCCATCCCCGGTTCTGATGGAGAATCCATTTCTTACCCTCACAGTGCCACATATAATGGCTGTTTTGTTGGCTAAGCCTTCACCCTGTTATCAGCCTCGAAACATCTCCCATGTAGAGTAATAAGAATGCTGGTATGTACTCTTCTGTAGGCTGTCAGATTTGTATTTGGTTTTTTCAAACTATAAAAGAGAGAATCACCTAGGTGCAGGTGTATTCAAGCAGTATAATAGAAATGCAATACCACAGTTCCTCACTCAGCCCACAACTACAGTAGCTTAAGAAAAATACTCCTCAGAGAAAGTTGAGTGATGAATAAAGCATCTATTAGTGGAATAGGATGCAATTACATTACTAATGTCAGATACTTTCATTTACACAATTAGAGATAGAAGAGCACCTGATAGCTAGCATCAGAGTTTAAGGAACAAGAGTTCAGATGAAGAACATAATCTTAGTCCTAAATCAGAAACATTTTCATTCAAGTTTCTCTTAGCAATTTATTTAATAGACTTACCCAGAAAAGCCAAACTCTTTAATTGCATTTGAAAGCCAGTTCAAAGTTTCTGACTGGTTTTTAGGATTCTTCTGAGAGAAAGCCATAGCCACAACCTGGAACAGAAGAGAGTTAAGTATAAATTTTCACTGGCAAACCAGATGACAAAAGCCTTGTAATAAAGAACCAAGGACACCTGCAAAAAAACCAGAGCATTGCAAGTTAACAGAAAATGTTGGAGTAACACAGGAGAAAAAAGCAATTGTGTCACTGCAGTAGAATACAATTGGAACTGAGGTGAACCAGAAGTTCCTGAAGTACTTAAAGGCAGCCAGAGGCACCTTTATTACAGATGCTCTGGAAGCATTAAAAGAGATACTGATTGATTACTCATTATTACTGTGCCTTGGAAGATCACAGAACAGATTCTCCTAGAAACTATGCTAAGGCACACAGAGGACAGGGAGGTGATTGAGACAGTACAGCCTCACCAAGGGCAAGTACTGCCTGACCAACCACCATAGAATGCCTTCTGTGATGGAGTAACTACATTAATGGAGTTACAGATGCCATCTATCTGGACTTCTGTAAGGCCTTGGACACGATCCCCCAGAACACGTTTCTCAATTGCAGAGATGGATTTGATGAACGGACTGTTGTGGATAAAGGAACTGTTTGAACAGTTGCATCCAGAGGGTAGTGGTCAATGGCTCAGAGTCCTGATGGAAAACAGTTATGAATTTCCCTCAGGGGTCTGTACTGGGACCAGTGCTATGACTCAAAGGGATTGAGGGCACCCTCAGCAAGTTTGAGATGAACAGTGTTGCAACGTGCAGTCAATATGCCTGAAATACAGAAAGCCACCCAGAGGGACTTGGACAAGCTCCAGAAGTGTGCCCACGGAAACCTCCTGAGGTTCAACAAAGCCAAGTGCAAGGTGCTGCACCTGGGTCAGGGCAACCCCTGGTATCAACAGAGGCTGGTGGGGAGAGAGAGACTGAGAAGGCAGCCCTGCCAAGGAAGACTAGGAGGTGCTGGTGAATGAGAGGCTGGACATGAACTGGAAATGTTCACTTGCATCCCCGAAAGCAAATGGTGTCCTGGGCTGCATCAAAAGCAGTGTGGCCAGCAGGCCATGGGAACGGATTCTTCCCCTCTGCTCTGGTCTTCAGAGACCCCACCTGGAGTACTGCATCTGGTTCTGGGGTCCCCAGCACAGAAAGGACACAGAGCTGTTGAAGCAAGTCCAGAGAAGGCCCACCATGATGATTAGAAGGATGGAGCACATCCCTTATGAGGAAACACTGACAGAATTGGAACTGTTCAGCCTGAAGAAGAAAAGGCTCCAGAGTGATCTTATTGCTGCCTTTCAGTATTTGAGGGGAGCTTACCCGAAAATTTTTGACAAGAGCATGCAGTGATAGAGCAATGGGGAACAGCTTTAAACTGAAAGGGGAATTCTGAATGCCCCATTCCTGGAAATGTTCAAGGCCAGGTTGGATGGGGCTTTGAGACCTGGACTAGTGGAAGGTACCCCCATGCCCATGGCAGAGTGGGGAGGACTCAAATGATCTTTAAGGTCCCTTCCAACTCAAACATTCCACGGTTCTATTTCCACTTCTGGAGGAACACGTATTTATTTAACTTCTACCTCAGAAGCCACCTTGAGAACAAAAAAATAACTTTCAAGCAACAGAGAAAAAAGAAAGATTTAGTATTAACTCCTCAGATGGAAAGGAAACTCCACATATTATTTCTGATTTTATTTACTGAAAGAACACCTTTGGTGCTTACTCACCTGCTCAGCAGTCCATGGCAACTGACATGCTTCTGCTATTGCTGTCATGGCTTCTTTTGCATTACTTCCACATTTCACATCACCAACCTTGTCTACAAGACCATCCAGCACAACCTGTGCTGAAGTTTTGGAGAAGTTTCCTTTCTGTGCAATCAATGCAACTATATGCAGCTTCATTTGCATCACCTGGAACAGCAAGAAAGTTCCTCATGTCTTCATATATTTTAGAGCAATTTTTTTATTCTAACTATAGATGCATATAAAAATCGTATGTGTTTGTGGATAAACACAATTATATACAGACATGTTTTATATACACATATATTTATGGTTTTGTGTGATTATATACAAAAACCCCTGGGTGTGTGTACACACAAATACATACTGTTATATTTGTATATACACAATAACACTGGGCAGCCATTATCTACTTTTAGAACTTACATACAGGCACACACACGTAAATCCACACACATGTATATACAAACATCCAGAGAAGATATTTGAAGATATCTAAGTCTCAACTGTCAGCAGAAATAAAATCTAATTTCAAAGTTTATATTTCTCCTTGATACAGATAGAACTACGGCCACGGTGCTGTGACTGTCACCAATGATACATGCATCTACAGCCTTGTATATGGAAACAGCTTACATTAAGTAGCAAAAAATGGACTGTTAGTTACTGAAGGAAAATGTATTACCTGAAAATTAGTTTCTTTCCAACCAGGTTTCTTGGCCAGCATTCTTACTAGAGCTTGGCAAGGCATTTCACTTCTCTCCATGAGCTCAACAGCCTAAAGGATAAGCATTAAGTTAGCCAGTGAGTCAAAAATTACACAAAACTCAAACAGAAGTTCTCAACTGTCCTCTAAATACTTTCTTAGTACTGAATTAAGTTGCAGAAATTCTCAGCATAAGAACGTACCTCAAGAGCCTTACTGCAAGACCCACTTTTTCAGGAAGTCCATTTAAAGGTACTGAGCCAATATTTAAACAGCAGCATTCACACCACTACACTTTGTACGTTCTTTAAAAAAATGTTCTTAACAACCACTATAGGCTATTCCAGCTCTGGGAATTTAACACTTAACCAGAGAACTCCAAACAATCCACCCTAAAAAGTTGTTTTTGTTTAAGATGAAGTATATTGTGCACCTTTCACACTGAAATGCTGATCACACAGCAGAAACCAAGCCTGAATGTAATCTAAATTACTGCTTTCTACTAGTTGCTAGACTTATTCATTCAACTGAAACTGTTATATCTTTACATTTGAATCAAGTTGGCTTCTGCAGCAGCATTTCAGTGTAGCCAGTCACCATTTCCTAATTGAAGTTAGCTACTTTTTCCACTAAAACATTAAAACTCAGTCACAACTGTAATGGTGTAGCAGTATGAACTACTTGTACATCTACAGTTGAAGCCTTTTTGAATGTGAACTCTGAAAGGTCTTCTGATGTGACCTTCTTCATTTGAATGACATGGGGCTTTTTTGTTTGTGACTACATGAAGCACTCTCCACCACTATGAAGATCGCTAATATTGTATACAACTCCAAACATCGACTATTATAATCAATTGTTGCTTAACACACAAACAGCAGGAACTTATTTGCAACAGATTTGGCCTAGTCATTGCAAAACCTTTTATTTAAACCTAGGTATCTCTGAGACCAAGCTTTTTAAAATTCAAAATAATTCTAAAGACCTCTAAGTACCCTCAATCAAAATACAAGTATTTTTGACAAATGTATAACTAGCTACATTAACCTAAAATAAATTCCGTAATAATAGTGGAGTAAGGAAGTCATATAAGCCACTGGCTTTTGCAAGTATTGCTTAATTCATCTGAAGAACTGACGTATCACTACTTCTAGTATGTGTTTCAAGAGACTTACCCAGGCCTAAAGTGCTGAAGAAATTATTTGTTTTGCTTTCCCTGCCTGCCTCTCTTCTTATTCACTGTTATAAACATACCTTCTGAAACTCCTCCATGCAGGCAAGTCTCTCTTTCCAGTTACCACTGTCCAATTGCTGGATACAAGAAGCTGGAAGGACAGCAGCAGCTTTCTCTTCACATACTTCTATCTGCAGACAGATCATTACAAGGTTAACACCCCACTGGATCCCTTCAGAGGAGGGGAGCAGCCTTAAGGATAGGTGACATACTGAAATGACCCTTGAACTGTGATGCATTTACAAAATCCAAAAAGGCTTCTGTTGCAGGTTAAGAAGTTTTTATGGGCTACAGGTTAGGGGCCCTATGGGTTTAGGAAGCAGCTAAATTGTACTGCAACAGAAAGGTAATCCCCCAAAATGATGATGAATTGTGCACACAGTCAAAAATAAGCCTGACTATCTAGTAATAAAATCAAGAGGAGGTAACCCAAAATTTGCAAGATAATTTTGTATCAAGTCTGAATAAACACTGACAGCAATGAAATCAGCAGTTGATGAGGGTGGACAGGAGATGACATCTTCAGCCTCCATTTTAGCAAAAAGGAAAATTAAAGTTATTTAGTAATAAAAACTTCCCTTGTTTCCCTGGTGTCTGTATCACCTTCAGGAACTGTATACTCACTGTCCACTGCATAACTAGAAATATAAGCTGGACACAATGAAAATTATTCATTCTAACAGTCCAAAAATCTTGCGGATATATCTAACAAGCCTTTAATAGCTTTTTCCATTATTGTTTGACCTACAGATACCTTCGTTTACCTGGTTCCCCACCAAGAATGTAGGTAGATGCTCAATTAACATGCAGCATTAAGTAATTTTCTTGAAATGTAACTTAATATAGACAACACAGAATAGACTTGCATTAGTTCATTTAATTATTGCTGTATCTCACTTCAGATTTCAATGTAAACTCCAGAATAACATATTCTCAGGCTTTTAATGCCAGACACCTTCAGCAAATCATGTATCCTAAATTGCACACGAAGTAGTCATATCATTACTTTTTTTAATTATTCCTAGTTCAGGGGCAATGATACACCCCATTATATTAGCATGATTTATTGCTTACTGTTTTATATGGCCTGCTACCAACAACAGCCTGAAGAACAAGTGTATTTACCAAAGATCCATTGCACCAGTTATGAATTTGCCCATATCGCTTTCCCTTCTCCTAACAAATGCCCTTCAAACAAACCAACCAACCAAAAAACCAACCACCAACAAAAAAACCCCACATCAATGTCAGTGAAGTTTTGTCGTAGCTGAAGAACTGATTAACCAAAGCTGCAATCATAGAGGCCTTGGTATTACAGAGAATATCAGAATACTCACAGATAGCTCTGACTCAAATATTTCTTTGGTCTCAGGACCCTTCTTGCCTTTAGCCCCAGCACTTCCTGTACCTGCAGATGCAGCTGGTTTGCCTTTCTTGGGTGGGACCCCAGTCTAAAAAGATAATCGGTAAGTTAGCCAAAGATCAAACATATCTCTAGTTCATGTATCAAAAAGAACTGGTGTTTTTCCCCACTTCTATATTCTAGTGTCAAGGGAATACATATCCCTTTGGTAGCATAACAGCTACAAGCAAAGAAATAGTTTTCTGCTAAAGCTTATTTAATTTAATGTTGCTTTCAGACTATAGGTTTTAAGAAATACATACAGTAAAAAAGGACACATAAAACACTGAATGATGAAATAGGAATGAATGCATGTATTTGTGAAGATTCAGGAAATAATGAATTTATCTATACATTCTCCTATGGATACTGTTTAGATAGTAATCGTGCAATGGTGCCTCTTTCTGAGGTTAGCAGAGTATCAATAGATTTCAAAAAATATGAGCTATTCTACTAGTCCCTTTCAGGGAACCCACACAGAGAAATAAGTAGCATATTACAAAGACCATCCAGTGTTACGTCAGTCAATTTTATAAATACAAAGAATAATTTTAAAGAAATACAGGCTAATGGTTCAAAATATTTAAAAAATAACAAAGGAACAAATTAAAAACCTTGCTGAAGAGACCGCCCAACACTTCATTAGTAACCCTGTTAGTTACAAGAAGAGATGTTGACTTCAGCCAAGTATTACTATATCACCAGAGGGCACGTCGCTGTTGCAATACCTGAGGCTCCTCTGAATGCCTCTAGTGGTTTATCACTATTTAAAAATCAAACCCTGGTATTAAGACCTAAGTGACAATACAGTTTGTATCATTAAAAATGGAAATTTCATCAAGTACATTCTCAGAAAGTTCCAGATTCTTTTTGCTGATAGGCTCACCTACTCCTGCAAAAGGACAGTGATACAGATAGATTGGAGAGATGGGCTGATTCCAATGGGATGAAGTTCAATAAGGCCAAGTGCTGGGTCCTGCACTTTGGCCACAACAACCCCATGCAACGCTACAGGCTGGGGACAGAGTGACTGGAGAGCAGCCAGGTAGAAAGGGACTTGGGGGTACTAATTGACAGGAAGCTCAACGTGAGCCAACAGTGTGCCCAAGTGGCCAAGAAGGCCAATGGTATCCCATCCTGTATCAAAAATAGAGTGGCCAGCAGGATGAGGGCAGTGATCCTTCCCCTGTACTCTGTGCTGGTGAGGCCACACCTGGAGTATTGTGTTCAGTTCTGGGCCCCTCAGTTCAGGAAAGATATTGAGGTCCTGGAGCGGGTCCAGAGAAGAGCAACAAGGCTGGTGAAGGGACTGGAACACAAGTCCTATGGGGAGAGGCTGAGGGAGCTGGGGTTGTTAAGTCTGGAGAAGAGGAGGCTTAGAGGTGACCTCATCACTCTATAACTACCTGAAGTGAGGTTATAGCCAGGTGGGGGTTGGTCTCTTCTCCCAGGCAGTCAGCAATAGGACAAGGGGGCATGGACTTAAGCTCTGCCAGGAAAAATTTAAGTTGGATATCAGAAAAAAATTCTTTACAGAGAGAGTAATCAGGCATTGGAATGGCCTGCCCAGAAAGGTGGTAGACTCACTGTCCCTGGAGGTTTTTAAACTGAGATTGGACATGGCACTGAGTCCCATGATCTAGTAAACTGACTGGAGCTGGACCAAGGGTTGGACGTGATGGTCTCAGAGGTCTTTTCCAACCCAATCAATTCTATGATTCTGTGAGTCTATCCCAGTGGAGAGAGACCTCTTACCTTCACAGCAGATGCTTTTTTCAGTGGTCCTGGTTTGGTGGCTGCATCTTTTGTTTCTTTATCTCCCCCAGACCCTGGAAGAGCAGCAGTCTTTCCAGCAATAGCCTTGCCTTCTCTTTTATCAGCAGCTCCTCCTGTCTTTTTACCATAAACCAGTTCTACCTTCTCAGCACACTCTTTAATCTGCCAAGCAGCAGGAAAAAAAACAAATGGAAGGGGGAGAAGCTATTTAGGTACAACAACTGGATGCACAATGTTCCTTCACCATCAGTGTTCCAAACTTAACTACTCTAGAAAAAATGTGAAAAGTTGTTTACTTCACAAAATCTTGTTATCTTGTATTCCCTACAATAGTAAGGTTAACCAGGTAATAGCATCAGCCATTCCTGTATTGCCAGAATAATTTTCCTAGTTCAAAATGAAGTGCATTTATACAGAGAAAGTACTGATATTTAGAGATGCTCTGAAGACTAATTTTTAGCACCTTCAATTATAAAATCTTCATTCATTCAACATACCTGCCAACTTATGAAAAAGTTCCAACAACTTTGTTTTTTTGAAAGTCTTTAACAGTGAATCCTTTCTAGTAATATGGAATTAGACCATATGGTTGTGACCTAAAACTTTGTTTTAGACAAGAAAGTGTTCAAAACCAAAGCCCCACACCCAACCAACCAAAATCACAACTAAATCTCAGAACCCACTCATAGATAATACAGCCTTGAAAACAAACAGCTACTTTACGTAAGAGTGATATGGTGCAATGTTAGTATATTCATGCATTTTATGTAGAAGTTAAAAAAACCACCCCACATCTAGAAAGAAATGAGATTTTCAGTTTTCTTCAACATCAGTAGCATTCAAGTGAAAAATAAATTTTAAAAATCTTAGTTAAAAGTCACTAGGCTAAAGCATTTTCTTTCATCTTCTCTAGCCTAAGATGTGTCTTAAATGGATAAATACGGTGCCTTTTTTACAATGTTTATAACAATACTCACTCGATCAAGCTTTAGTTTGTCTACATCTGCTAGAAAAGGATTCACAGCTTTTTCTCCAGCCACCTTCAAGGCAGTGCCTAATGCTTCAAATCCAGCATCTCTTACTTCAGGAGCAGAATCATTGATATGCTGCAGAGAAAGACAACTTGTGTCATGTGACTTGCAGCTCATATCTAAACATCTTCTAGATAGTTCCCCTCCCCTTTTTAAAAATCTGCTACAGAATAAACCCTAACACTCCACCGCAGAAAGAAAATGGCTTTCCTATGTACTGACCACGTGTACAGTTTCTCAGACACAGCTGTTTTCTCATCTTTGAACCTTTCACACAAGAGGTTAAACATTCATGCTTTAATACTGCAACACCATGAAAGTTCACAAGGAGTTAAGAATTCTGCAGTCTTGTTCAAATCTCCATTTTTTGAAGTCAGGGATATCTTCCAGAACAAGGAAAGGACTATTTTGCAATAAGAAAAAAGTATACATAATTATTATTTACACTGATAAATGCTCTAGTGTCACTTCTGCGTTTGAATCAATGGTTCTTTCATTCATACTAAGTGGCATGTAACATTCCAACAAACACTTGCTAGAGATGTCTGCAAGAAGAAAGTGACAGTGTCTAGAAGTTTAATAGTTGCAAATCACTGTCTTAACCTATTAGAAACTTCATGAATCTATAGCTAAGAAAAAGGAAACTATATTGTTCCCCTGACTGACAGCCACCTTCAAGTTCGAGATCAGTCAAAACCGAATCTGAGGACTACATAGCACTATTCCTTGCACTACCAGAAGGGTTCTTCTCCCAGAACAATCCAATGCTTCAGAACAACAGTGCCCAAGTCAATGCCAGAGAAGTACCAAATCCTCCTGCCTTACCTTGAGAAGTGCCGCACAGAAAGGTTTTAACAGGCTTTTTGGCAGAGTGGAAGGTGTGCAGTGTCGGAAGCTTCTAGCAATGAACAGGGATGTTTGTTGCTTAATTGTTGGGTTTTTGTTGTCCATGACTGCCAAAATATCCTCACTTAGGTTCTGCAATGTGGTCTACAGTGTTGAATAAACAAGTAATTAGTTTCAGTAAAGAGAAATGCAAATCAAAATTAGAGATCAATTTTCAGACAATGGGAAAACTTTCAATCATACTTACTGTAAGAAAGATTGCATCAATGGCCTCCTGCAGTGCCTGCACTACCTGAGGCTTCTTCTCTTTAAATTTCTCCAGGATTGTTGGAACAACCTATGGAGAAGGGAAACAAACAAAAATGTCAATTACCTCCTCACTAATATAACTGCAAAGCCTGAGAATCTGCGGGCTGGTACTTTGCAGAGAAGCCAGTAATTCAAATATCACTGCTGTCTCCCTCCAGGGGTACACAACAGCAGTATGAACTCATTTATTCTATCCGATCTCCAATATTAAATTCATTCCAGTAGCTCTATTAACAAATACAGATTTTTTTAACAATTTCATTGGACGTGGCACTGGGTGCCATGATCTAGTAAACTGACTGGAGTTGGACCAAGGGTTGGACTTGATGATCTCTGAGGCCTTTTCCAACCCAATCAATTCTATGATTCTATGATTCATAGAAAAACTGAGCAAAAGGTAAACGTACAGGTCCATATAATTACAGATTAATGCTCTGGCTCTACTGGTCTGGAATATAGAGGAAAAGAACGTAAATAGACAATATCACAACACAGGTGTGCTGTGCTCTTGTACTATAAGAATCCAAAAAGGCATATAATCTGTCCTAAGCATGGTTCATTAGAAAATCCTCACTGAACCCATAGCTGACAAGACCATGATTCTAAAGCAACCTGAATCCTCTACAGCAGTATTTTTCATATCTATCACCTTGAAAAAGCACACCTGACACAAAACTATGCCATACTGGAATTTGATGGTAATTTCTACCTAATTTAGGTACTCAGACAGTCACTGTTGAAAAATAAACAAATAAAATATTCGAGGAGGAAAAAAAAATAAAGAACCATTCAACAGACATTCTCACGTGCCAGTAATATGAGCAGGTCCATTTAAGTACGGTCTCTGTAACAGTATGAACTTCTGTAACAAGTCAGAAACATCCACATCTTAACTGTGGAAGCTGACTATGGAATCTCAGCCCTCTGTAACACACAGTGACCTAAGCTCAGGTAGTATTCTTTCTTGGGCTGCAGTTTCCAAATTCCCCATTCACAGACTTCAGCAACCAAAAAAACTTCAGTTAACGCAAACTGCACCATAAAGGCCCTTATACATGCTATTGCAGGTGCTAGACATTCCTATGCCCTACAGAGAACAAAACTGAAAGAAAAAGATTTAAAATCATTAAGCCTCTATTTTAGAAAATGCTGACGGTCAGAATGAATACTTAGAAGCTGTGTCCCGTGTGAGAGGGAGGGAAGGAAGAAAAGTAATTCCAGGCCTACAAATGCAGTCAGAAGCGAAGCCGATGCACTCAATTACAGTGAGTAGTATGGTTCTATGCATGATTTCATCACTCTTTTTTGAGCATAGACTGCAGACTAACATTACAGACCTATATTTAGCTAAGAGTTTATAATAATCCCACAATTGTACCCACAATTCTGTTTTATAAGACTTCAATGCCCACTCTCAAAAGTCTACATCTTCCTCACAAGGAAATAAATCCAGCAAAGTGAACTGGTAAAACGAGTACTGAGATTATGTGCTTTGTAGCTGCCATTAAAGCACTGAAAAAGTCATCTTTGCAATGCCATTTGCTTGGCAACCACAGAGCTACACCCTTATTTTAGAAGCTTGGCTTTTTTCAATACTGAGTCTGTAGCTACAAGGACCAACCCATAGAAATCAAGTGTAAACAGATGTAGCAAATGCTTCTTAAAACTACAGACAGCTTTCAGAATCGAAGACTGTCCAAACTGTTGTTCACAGCTCAGGAGCCCTGGATGTTTCTGAAGCAGTGAGACTCTGTAACACCCCGACTGAAATACACCACTACTGGCAGCCAGCACATCAGTTCTGTCTCTAGGCTCTAACCCCATCAACTCTTGCTTATCACGTGAAAAATATGACTGAGCAGCTTAAAGAAGAAAGCAACAGAGGCTTGAGAAACAAGTGAAAACTGCAACTAGATCACCAGAACATTTTGGTACCAAAATCTCAGAAGTTTTGGCTACTTAAAGCAGACCAAAAAACCCCACAAAACCCTAAAAAACTAACACAAGAAACAGACAACAAAGAAACAAAACATCCACCACCTACTTTCCCCAGCATTCAAACAACCTAACCAACATAAAACACACACCATGAAGCTGCTAAGTAGAACTCTAATTCAGAAGCTATTTTTTTCCACTGTGTCCTACAAATACATTTCTGTGGGTGTACATCTAGGATGAGGTAATGTACATAAAGTTCATTTCATGGCAGAACAATTCAGTTTTCTTAGTACAGAAGATTTATCTTGCAATAGAAAGCTTTATGTTGCTGAACACGAATAAAGAAGGTACTTTCAAACTTCAGCTGTAAAGACCTTGGGAGGTATATCAATGCTTTCTCCTTTAAGGGGTACGTAGGCATTCATAACTGGACAAAGAATACCTTTGAAAGTACCAAGGTTTGACAGGAAAAAAAAAAAGAAAAATGGTGTCCAGCATCAACAGAATCAGAAAAAAGTACATACTCTTACTTACATGCCCTGCATACTGTCCAAATTTCTTTCGGAGGCCAGTAGCTAGTCCAGCAAGGCATTTGGCAGCCAAAGCAACTAACATAACATTTGTATCCTTTCCAACAACCTGAACAGAAAAAAAACCAAACAAACAATCTTAAAGACTGAAAATTCAAGTTTCAGAGACATGAAAATTTCTCAGCATAGTCAGTGGGCCACAGAGTGGACTATTTCCACCACTGTTCCAGCTAATGATTTTCTACTCAGGAGAATTACCTCAAGTGTAACTTTTAAACTATAATACAAACAAATTTAAGAAAGTATTCAAATATATATGAGCACTCCAGGTTTTATTTATTACCTTTTTGAGAACTTTCACCAAGTCTGCATAGTCTCCTGATTCCAACTTGGGATTTTTCACTAACAGTTCAACAGCTTCTAGAGCTTCTTTCCTTTCTTGCCACTTTTTTGCTTCCTGCAGAATAAATAATTTACATTAAGGTATAAATGTAAACAGCTCTAGAGAAGCACAATTGGCCCAAATCACAGATTAAAAATCTTAATTCCATCCTGAGAAAACCAAGATCTCCCTACAATTCAACATCCGTAATTACAATGAAATACAAAGTATTCCTTTCCCAGAACACACCTCAGCTTCTTAAAATTACAGCTTTCTTGCTGCTAAATTCAATTGTGAGACTAATTTATGAGTGTATATTTCATTTACACTAGTTTGTTATTATCCATTCAGCACTAAAGCACACATTGCAGAATGTCTAAGACGCAACAGTTCCAAATATTACAGAATTAACAGGTAGTATTTAAGTTTATGCTTACTATTTTCTCATAGAAGTCTTTGGGAAGCTTGGAAAGAATTTCTACAGCTTCAAGCAATTCATATGCATCTACCTGTGGTACCGTCTCTTCCTCATCATCACCTCCTGCAACCAGGAGAGAAAAATAAACAGAGTGACGCAAAGTTTTGGCTAGAGCACCACCTAAGTCTCAGTGTTTGGAAAGTGCTATCAGCAGCTGTGATTTTGCTATTTCAAAGGACAGATACTATTTCATATAAAGTTTCTGCCCTAGACATATCTTGTTGTATGTTTTGCACCAGTTTGAGTACCACCTCTTTACAATTTAACATATTCCTTCACAAACTATACACCAGTAATACACTTTTCAATGGCAGTCAGAGATTAAATAGTTTACCTCCATCTGCATCCCCTCCAACTGCCTGCTGCTGCTCAAATTTTGCCTTCAGCTCCTGTTGGGAACGCAGGAACCTGGTCTGCCTGGGAGCAGCTGATGACACTTTGATCCACTCTTCTTCCAGTTCCTTTAGCTGCCGAAAGGAAAGAGAAACATCATATTGGAGATGTTATGCACATACTCCAAGACAGGCAATACATTAGTTTTCCCATTTCAAAGCCAAGACACCACTACCTTTCAAGCTCTTTTTTCTGCCATTCACATTCACTGTTCAGAAGATTTTTGTCTAAGTATACCCATAGAACAGAATACTATGTGTGCAAAGCATTTACATAAGAACGAACTGTAGAACATCGGAATGGTGTGGCACCTCTGTAGAGGCTCTGAAAGAAAAATGGCTGAGCATGAAAGATCTCCATTACAGCCATGCCATTATTACACACTACTACTAAGATGAAACAAACATGCTGAGCTACTTTTGATGAAACTAAGTTTTTTTAACCATGCCTTTTTACAGCAAGCTACTGCTTTCCACCTGAACACAATTAAATGAAGGGGATAGGAGGGAATGATGCATAATTTATAAAGTCTTAAATTAATGGAATGTTCTATCACAATGCAGTGGCACTTCCTGAGGTGGAACAGTCACATCCTGAGCACCGTCACAAGTATGAAAGGATGCAGAGAAGGAAAAAATTTCATGGAAAAAAGAAAACTGAGAATGAAAATGGTTGACTTGAAGACTTTGAGTGCAGGGGTCTTTTATAAGGGCAACCATTCTACTAGTCAATCCCCCTTCTCAGTTTCAATATGACGCTTCCCCCTACAATTTCACCTATGTTCATAGCAACGTAAGCTTGTTACGATTTCCTTACAGAGAATGATTAACATTTTGGGCAAAGTTACAGGAAGCTGAAAAGTAGGTTCCAGCTTTGACTTTAAGAAGTCCCAACACCACCAAATCATGGAGGGTGAGCATGAAAGTGTTCTATCAAACGTTCAGATACAGAACAACTTTCTCCCTACCTGAACAGAATTTATGTTCTGCAATGGAGGTCTCAAAGCATCCCTTATCCAACGGTAGATCTCCACAGCAAGGAGCTTGGCTTCATCTCGAACAGCTTTTTCTCGAGATTCAAAAAGTTTTGGCAATACTTTGATGATTGGCTTCAGTGAGATTATTTTTGAACCAAATTCACTGAAAGTTGAACACATGGAATAGCATCAGCATCTGGCAGGAACCAGGGAGTGATTCACAAATAATAACTAATTTTTAAAAAACAATCTATGAAAGTCTTCCTGTGCACGTTTAGGGATTGTGTAATTTATTCAAATCATTATTACAGTATTATTTTGTGATGTTACTGAGCTACTGTAAAATTTAAAGAATACTTGCCCTACCAAAATTACCTTTCACACTTATATTGGAATTACAAAATCAGGCCTCTAAAATTACTTCAAAACACTTAATCAAAGTTGGTGCTTAAATGTGCCCCCTTTATAAGGGGAAAGGGGGTGGAGAAAAAAGAAAAAGAAAGAAGCCGTCCTTAGACCAAAATTTGTATNGTTTAATCAGAACAGAACCTCCTTTGTCTATCCTTGGAGGTAAACTGCAGTAAAAGCATTAGTCACTTTCCTACTTGTTGGACCAGATAATTATAGTAAGCTTGGGTCATCTTCATAGAAAATATACATGTTGAAATATGTGCCACAGAAAGGACACATAAAACAAGTTTCCCCAGCCAATCACCCTTCCTTGTCAGCAGATTCTACATGTTGCTGAACTTAATATATAAAACTTCCTATTTCAGCCACTTACAAATGAGAACGCAAGAATTTTCTTTTCAGACTCATGGTAAAGTTAACTGCTATAGTTAAGGCATCACATCATCATCTCAATAGCAATACAATGTTTTGATTCAGAAGTAATTCCTCTTCAGAATTCTGAATTAACCTTTCTACCAGGCATATTTTCTTTGATGCGTCCCTCCAATCAAGTTCCCCGTGAAAAAGCAAGTAAAAGAGGCTGCTCAAGAACGAAAATTTATGTCTCACTTCCTAGAAATTCTAGTGCACATCATTTTATTCCCATGTCCAGTTTGAAAAATAATAAGCATTACAACTCTGAAAAGAGATCTTGGAAGCAACACAATTTAAATTCAGAATATGAACAAAGTAGTTGCCCAAGATTTTTGTTTTTCTATCATGACTCAAAAACAGAGGATATTGGGAAAAGTGCCTGTACAAACTTATTCTTACCTAATTCATACAATCTAATTTATATAACAATATAAGAAAGAAAATATGAGAAGCTAAACTAGTTCTGCATTCGAGCTACTAACCGAGGTACAACATAGACAAATTTTGCTATCAATGCAGAAAGTCTGTCAGAGCACAAGTCAAATTTAGGTAGCAACACAGTTCAGAAACAGAAGTTCGGGCCAATAGGGCTCCATGAGAGAATTTGATCTTAACATCAAAGATAATAAAATAATGCACATAAGAAAAAAGCAGATACAACACTTTATATAGGAGTAGAAAGATACTGAGGATGGTTATGCAGGTTTCTAATTACACCGCACTGTTAAAAGGACGTTTGACTAGATTAGGCAATTTAAAATAGCTAAAACACATTCTTAAATATGGGACAGTAGTTTCACTTAGCAGAAGCACAGGTAATGTGCTAAGCTCAACGCACTGACTTTTTACAGTGATCTGAAACAGTTTAACAAGGACTATCTATGTATATGCCTCAGCAAGTACTCTAAAAGATACACAGCATAAGACACTCCATATACATTTATACAGTTTCCACTGGAGCTATTTTACTCAGAAAGGTGTTCTACCAATTAATTCCAAAATTATCTGTTTCCTTTAAAAAAAAAAAAACCTTATTGACAGTGAATTGTATATATACGAAGTGTAAGAACTTTATAAAGCCCCAGCAGTTTTCACTCAAAGACAGCAAGCACACTTAATGTGGGAAAAAAATAATCTATTACTGAAACCTAATACCTCATCTTAAATTGGGTTTGGTTTTCAGGGCTCATTATCAGCTCTATTTGTAATAAAGTGGAGTTCCACAGGGTTTCATCTTGGGCCCTATGCTGTTCAACATCTTCATAAATGACCTGGACACAGGACTGGGAAGGGATACTAAGGAAGTTTGCAGATGACACAAAACTGAGAGCAGTTGACGCTCTGGAAGGCAGGGAGGCCCTGCAGAGAGACCTCAACAAATCAGAAGATGGGCAATCATCAACCATATGAAGTTCAACAAGGGAAGTGCCAGATTCTGCACCTGAGACGGGACAATCCTGGATGCTCATACAGTCTGGGAAATCAGATGCTGTAAAGCAGTGCCACAGAAAGGGACCTGGGGGTCCTGGTCAATGGCCAGCTGAATATGAGTCAGCAGTGCCCTGGCAGCCAGGTGGGCCAACCATGTCCTGGGGGGCATCAGGCACAGCACTGCCAGCCGAGCAAGGGAGGGGACTGTCCCACTCTGCTCTGCACTGGGGCGGCCTCACCTTGACTATTGTATGCAGTTTTGGGCACAACAATGTAAGAAAGGTATTAAACTGTTAAGAGACTATCCAAAGGAGGGCAACGAAGATGGTGAAGGGTCTGGAGGGGAAGCCGTATGAGGAGCAGCTGAGGTCACTTGGTCTGTTCAGCCTGGAGAACAGGAGACTGAGGGGAGACACCTCATTGCAGTTACAGCTTCCTCATGAGGGAAAGAGGAGGGGCAGGCACTGATCTCTTCTCTGCGGTGACCAGTGACAGGACCTAAGGGAATGGCCTGAAGTTGTGTCAGGGGAGGTTTAGGGTGGATATCAGAAAGAGGTTCTTCATCTAGAGGATGGCTGGGCACTGAAACAGGCTCCCCAGGGAAGTGGTCACAGCACCAAGCCTGCCAGAGCTCAAGAAGTGTTTGGCCAATGCCCTCAGGCACATGGTGTGACTCTTGGGGTTAGTCCTGTGCAGGGCCAGAAGTCAGTCTTGATGATCCTTGTGCGTCCCTTCCAAATTAGCATATTCTGTGATTCCGTAATTATTATATGGACAATGGAAGCTCAGTGTGCAATGAGGTGTTTTTGGTTTGTTTTTTTTTTAAACTTCTAAAAACACACACTGTGTACCTAACTAAACATACTCATATCAGCGAAGAAAACAGTGTTTTAAAGAAAAAACAAACTACATTTTAGTTTTCACATCAGTGAGTTTACTTCACGTATTCAGAAGAGAAGCCTCAGAGTCTGGAACAAGACACACTAACCTTGCCCTTCTTTCAGAGGTCTGTTGTGAAAATAGGGATTTGGTAAACAGCTACCAGCTACCAAGATTCAAAGAGATCCAGATGAGGCTTGTACAACATAGACAACCTTCATATCTAACAAATCCTATGGTACTCTTAACTGTTGTTGTCAGAGAGTAGCAGTTCAAGAAAGATGCATCCTAGTCAACAATAACAAGGGCCTGCTAAAGACTTTAGCAGTAAACTAGACTCCACATATTTCTGGGGTGAGGAAAAAAAGAAGAAAACCATAAAAAAAGCCCAAAACAACCATGAACTAAAAGCTTACCTTAGTGCTTTCCTCAGTGTCTCTATACATGCTACTATGATTTTCGGGTTTTTGTTGTCCAGACCCTTTAGTAACTCTTCTTGTATCGCCTCCCCTTTCTCGATTTCTATATACATTAGACATATATCCAGACCCAGCTCTTTGGCTCTGGCTTTTGGCTGATTGAACACCTTATTTACAACTCCAGATGCTACTTCTCCAGTTGTCCTGAAAGATGAGAGAGTATTATTTTTGGAACGTTTATGTCAATTAAGTGTTCTACACCATTATCCACAGAAAAAAAACCCAGACAACAATAAAACCAGATTAAAGCCCAGCAAGTCCTCACATAAAAGGGCCTATATCCTAAGCTAACTTTGAAGGTAATAACCTATTGTAAGGGACAACTTCAACCTCTAGTTTAATCAAAGGAACTCCTGCAGATCATAGTTAACTTGTTTCTAATAGCAGACCACACCAGTGAACAGTACACATCCTTAAAAGTATGTCCTGGAATTGTGTATGTTAGAGTTAACGTATTCCATCAGTACATAATCCCAGCACAGGATTTCACNAGTTCCCTGTACAGATAAATTGCTTTAGTCAAACAAGAACAGGGATTCCAGTTCCCAGGTCCTACACCATCACATTACCGATTCACTTTCTTTGTCACTTCAGAAATTTTTACTACACCTTTAATAGCTTCTTAGAACATTGTAAGCAATTTGTGACAAATGAATATCCACATGGAGGACATCTACAAGCAAAGCCTGCTGTTCTCAACAGGAGAGATAAAAATTGTTAGTGGTCACTGCACAATTTATGTGCAGCCTTTCTCAAAGGGGCATATTAAACTGTCCTAACAGCTTAAGAGCAGCAAGAAAAGGCTACTTACTTCCCAGCTACATGAGCATTTTCAACATAAGCGAGTGCTGCTTCCAGCCCTTTGAGCTGAGCCACTGCATTGGAGTCCGTCACAAATTTCTTGATCAATCCAAGATACTTGGACCATTCAGGACTCTTTTCATCATCTATCTTCTGGAAGAGCTTAAGGGCTTCTTCATAACCATTCAATCTGGCTTTCCACAGCTAGAAGCAGAAATTGGACATTTAAAAGTTGTGCTAGTACAAATCTTAACTCACCAATCTCACAAAGTTCTTCAAACCTATTTGAAAGTATGGTCAGCAAGCTGGCATCTACAGACTTCTCTCCAATGTCTACATGAATAACATGCAACAGGGCAAAATACTTCAACCACTGATGAGGAGGTGGGAGCCCAACAGTAGTTTCAGCTACAGATGAGTAATCTCTCCACATGAATGACTGCACTGATCTTTCAGCACACAAGCTTACGCCGTACAGAATATAAAGCTACTAAAATCTGTTTAATACAGGTTATTCAACCTCTAGGTTGGATAGACTGATGCAATTTCAGACCTGTTAATACACAGGCCAGGCAGCTGTCAAGATTACCTAACCATGGTGATCTAGACAGAAAAGCTCTACAGAATCACCACAAGCAGAGATATACAGCAAGCCAGATCCAAAGACAGGATTTCCTACCTTGTGTTCACATTTCTGATCAATGGGTAGTTTCATCCACTCACTGTCGTCCCCCATTGTAAGTCAGGCTCTCTCTGTAATTACAGTAATTCCTGTGGATACAGGGACAAGTTAGAAAATAGAAAAATACATGTTGGGTACATACATACTTGTACCTAAAAACCCCACCAAACAAACCAACCAAAAAAGAACAATTGTGTAGCAAATCTCATTGCTAATATGCAACCCAAGTTTGTTACTATATTTAGATACACACTACAAAGACCAGACCACTATTTCGTTAGCCCTGTAAAGCTACCAGAAGCCATTAAAATTAGAGACCAGCGCATTTGTAGTATTTTGGACACCAGAAGTCTCAGTCTGTGAAAGTTTTAGTAAATAGAGAATGCATGCAGAATGTAACCACATCTAAGCTTGAGAAAGAATGTACTATAATTAAGGCACTGAAAGGAAACCAGTTCCCATCAACACTAGAAAACTGACTCTTACTGACACTTGTTTTCAGCAACAGGTGCCATGAATCAGTGTCAAAAAATAATCAGGTGCTAGTGTAAGGACAGTCATTGTAACAACTTTACAAACAGCACAACTGAAATGAACAGTACTGCAAGAAGAACAATTAATGTAGCCAGCTTCAGCAACCGTCAAAAAGAGATCTGTCTTGCCACGTGTAGGGCTGAAATCCTAACTCCTTCAAATTTAAGTGTTTTCCCCACCCATGTATAATTTTGATTAATATAAGAATACTGACCATTAGGGTATGAGACATGAAATCTCAGGCTTAATGCCCATCTCAGACATATTGTACAATGTAACCTGACTTCTCAGAGAATAATGAGAGAACATGCCTTACATAGGGAGGTCAGCAAAATGAAAATAGCAGCAGCAGTAACAGGGCTCCCAACATTATTTATACAAACAAAATTAAACCAGAGAGCGAGTAACGTTTCAGGGCACCAGTCTGAATGCTGAGACAAAGACCAAAACTCTATAAACTGGCCAACATACACAATTTATCACTAAAGGTATGTAAGTACACAACACTAGCAGAATGCTCCTAACAGAAATTCAACTCATGCCAGCAAAGCTGTATACTTTAGCCTACAATGTATTTCACCTAATATTCAGAGGTTGTCTACAGAAAATTAATCCTTAGAAGAGGGGTGCAATTTCAGTAGTATAAATTAATATAAGCAAGTTCTCCAAAGCCTTCTGTCAGCCACAACACTAACATACAGCTAACTCGATAGCAAAATTATGCTAGCAACAGCCCATAATAAAAACAATATTTTATTCCTTCCTGGGATTAGTTAGACAATACTTAAAAAAATAACAACCAAACCTCCTAATAATTAAAAAAGAAAAACCAAAAGAAACACAAAGAACCCCCAAACCCCCACCAGTCACCAATGCACATCCACAGCAAACTACACCTTAAATATTTACAAGTTCTTATGGATGTTAATACCGTTCTCACTATAATTGCACAAACCTACTTATTTGCCCAATGGCAGCAACACAAGAGTTAATGTCAGAACAGAAGTTGACTACACATATAAACAAGCATATACATTCATTACTACAGTTCGTTGTTCTCATTTCCTCTCTCATCACAAACAGTAATGTGGCTATTTTTCTTGGCATCACCACAATGGTACTGAGAAGTTTGCTTTTAAAGCAAACAAAGGGCAAAAAAATACTGTTGAGTGGGCCAAAGAACTGCAAACCATTAAGAATGAAAGTATCACTCATTACATAAGAAGCAAAGTACTCAGAAGTAAGGCTACCTAAAGCCCATTCTACTGTTACTTCCATTTCATTACCTTTTTTCATGTTCAGCTTACATATATACACATTAAAAAAAAAAAGCTCTGAGTCTTACTAGTCACACCATTCCTCCATGTTAGGACTTGACAAGAAAAAAGGTACTCTGAATTAAAAGTTACAATGAGAATAAAACTCAAGTTTTGAAAGGCCTTACCAAAACCAAACCATCATAAGAGGTCAAAAGGGCAAGTGAATTACTATATCTTTTTACATCCAATTCCATCAACCTTTTGCAATGGATCCTGCTTTCATCTGTTTAAAACTCTTTACAAGTTCTACTGCTTTCATTTTGTCTGCCCAAACCTCTCAGTAGGTCTCTTATCCCCTGCTTCAGTCTACTGAGAGGGTTCAAAAATAAGTATGTCAACAGCCTCTTAATTAAAATTCAATGCATTTTACCTATTAAAACAAACAAAAAAATCCTAACAAAACCAAACACACCCCAAAACAAGAAAAAGTGCCACCCTACACTCAAAAGCAAGACACTCATGGCAAACATGGAGGTGGGGGATAAAATAGATTTAGCTCTATGATTGTGATGATTTGCCTCCAAAAGCAAAAATGAGATGGCATTCACATGAAAAGTTTTTCAAACAGTCCACCTAGCTGTAAAAGTTTTGGTTGGCTCCCAGCCAAGCCCACACCACAGACTGAAACAGCCTCCCCACCTCCCTAAAGGGAGAAAGAGAAAGGGAAAAAACCCCATGGTAGCAGAAGAAAATTGCAGCAAAAAATATATTTCTACATATATAGAGAGTTATATACAATTAAACATTATATACATATGAGTAGGAACCCCAAAGAATCCCACCCAATCCCAACAGCGCAAAAGGGGAAAACGGACAAAAGGGGTAAAAACACAATAGATATATACAGTTGGAACTCAGGGATTACCTTAAAATAACTAATACAATAAAATCTCACCATTTCCCTTAAGAACAGCAAATTTTTTCCCTCTGACATGACTCGGCTCAGGCCTCAGCCCAAGAAGATAAGCAAGGCCTAAACACTGAGTGCTGTTGTCTCTAAGCTATTGACAGGGAGAAAAGCTGGAGCCCAAGAGAGAGAACCTCCCCCTTACCTCCTTAAATACACCTGATTACGTCAGGGAATAGGATGGAATACTTCCTTAGCTTTTGACCCCAGTTGTTAAGGAAGGCCTAAAGAACAATAAACCTCACTAAAGCCTAAAATTTAAACTACCACACTAGGAAAGGATACAGGAATACCCCAGTGTGAACAGTTACAGCAGCAGAATTCCCTCTGTTGCTCAAATTAATTCAGCAGTCAAGTGCCATCAGAAAAGATGCAGTTTTGTGAGTATTAACTGTATTTGCATTAGGAATACCATCACCCTGACGGACCAGTAGAGAAATAATGGAGTAAATCCTCAGTCTGAATGCAGACAATATAAGCAGATACAGTGGTCTCTTCCCAAACTCACTCTTTGCCAAGAATGAGCAGAGTGAATTTTATAGGAAGTTAGGTAGTTCTGAATCTTAACCAGAAACTCGGGTGTAATTCAAGTTATTGCCTCTTTATCTTGTTTTGTTGAAAGAATGCACAAGGAACCAAAAGAAGGACTAGTTATTTTCAAATAAAACAGAAAGAGGAAGAAAGCACTAAGACACCTGCCAGCAGCAGAAACACCGGGATAAAACTGGCATCTGTATTAAGACAAATACCCATTTACACTCTGTTCTTTTAGAAAATTAACACTTCAAAAATAAAAAGAAACATTTATTTCTCTCCAGAAATCTGTTCTGTCAAGGGAAAAAATCTTACTGTAGCACAGCGACTACCTTACTACAATCCTCAAATCAGTCCAAACAGTAACGTTAGGAGCAACTATTAAAAAGGCTTGTCCATTGCAAGACTAATACTGATTTACAATTATTTTTACCCTTACACATATATAACAGTTCAATGTCACAAAGTGCAACCTCTTCCTTGTACACTCTAGCAATATATTACAGAATCCAGAAAAGGGCCTAGGATTTCCCTTCCCAACATCACAATGTACTCAACTTGGGAGGGAATACACATAATGAGACAGATAGGGAAGGGAGTTGAATGACGATGAAATAGCGTCTCACCTATTTTTATTTTTTTTTTTAAGTCTGGTCAACTCAGTTCCCCTTCTATTTCTAGTCATTAACATCTACAATGGTTACTTCAATTACAAAATGGGTTAAGTTAACCTTCTGCTCGGAATCTGACATCTAGAAATAGTGATAAAATTATACTCCCCCCCGTAATTTACAAGCCCCCTCAGAACAGAATTTCTCAAAGTATTCCACAGTCACAGAGGGAAAGTTCCTTTTTAAACATCCAATCTTTCTAGCTTCATCACTGCTCACGCCTGTCCTAACACCAAGATTTTCTACTGTCTACATCTTGCATTTACCAGAATAAAAGACTGTTGTTTCTCCTTTCAATTAAGTCACTGGGTTCTGTATGGTCAGAGTATTCCACACTTGACAAAAAGCTGTTTCTTAAAAGCTTGTCTGCAAAGACACATAAACCCTAAGTAATTATTTCAACATCCAAATACCAAGTGGCCTCATTATACGGTAACACAGCTAAATTGTTATTACTAGTGAATCTGCAGCAATGAAGTGTCTGACCTACATAGCTTTCTTGTTACCACAACTCAGAACAAACAGATTTAAGTCTTTCAATAGCAATATTCATTTTGATTGAAACCAGAAAACAAGACCTCTGAAGTGACTGAACCACCAAAGTAAGTTTTGTGAGAGACACTTGTCAATAAAGTCTTCAACACAACATTTCCGAAAGCAAGTCAGCTGACGAATCTGCAATGGAGATGAATAACAAACCCTCCCTGACAGTTCTTGGCAGTGCAAGTTCTCATATTATGGAGCAGTGAAAAAATGAAGACCATGAAGGAAAGAACAGGATCTTTCAAAAGGATCAAGCAAAAAGCAGCAAGAATGGAAAATATTTACAAGGCAGCACAAATACAGTAATTTCAAAAGTAAAGTTCCCAACTGAATATAAGTAAATTTGGGAAACAAATTTACCAACACATAAAGAGATTGTGTCAAAACATAAGAAGTATGGATTAAACATGCACTGCTCTGAACAGCTCCTACTCAGCTTCTAAGTAAATGCTTTTCCTGCTACAATTTTGAGGGTTGAATAGCATCAATCCTACAACTTACAGTATGGGGTACCACTAAGGAAAATCTGTGCACCATAAACATTGTGAGGTGTGTTTTCTTCTGAAGCATACATTCATCACCTATCACTATAGTTTACTGCAAAGTGTCAGCTTCCAGACCATTTTCTACAGAAAATGTAGAATGGCAAACTAGGAAGCCATTTTATGTTAAACAAAACCAGATGTATATTGACACTGATTGTCTACTTCCTATTCACTTTCACTTATTGAACATTACTGTTGCACAAACATCATCAAATATTTTTGTATTTTGAAAGATTCTTAACAATATTAGTCAAAAATAACTTCTGAGAAATTAAGACAGGCCTTTTCAAAGGAAAAATTTGTTTGAAATGTTCCTATACAGTAGGGCACATAGTTGGAGAGTATATAGCTGGATGCCACATTTCAGATAAAACTATACTACTCAGCAGACAGTTTTCTGACAGTGCAGCTCACAGTTTTCCTAGCAGAAAGAATTTTTATTCATTTAATGGCAGTTTTGGGTCATATTTGCTCTTTGGCTCTGAAAAGAAAAATTTTCACTGTCTTAGAAGTTTAGCTCAGCACGTTTTTTCGATTTTGCCAGCCAAATCTTCCCATTAGATACAACATACAGTAGCTGAGAAAAAAAAGGTTCAAGCAATCATTAACACCTTTTTTATTCTAAACAACACCTGGTCGACTAAGTATTTTGAAGAACACACAAATCTAATGATAGCCTTATCAGTCAGTGAAATACTGCAACCGCTTTAGTAAATTCCATGTAATCAAAAGGAAAATTGAAGTACAGCTAACAATACTGAATTATGGATACCTAGCAGCAAAGAGTCAGAAGAACATTCAGTAAGACTGTATACGTGCTTTCCAGGTTCAGTTCACATATTTTTTGAGGACAGACAAAAGAAAAAGGTTAAAAAAGCCACTGAAGATTATTTGCTGCTTAGGCAATAAAACTTTCATAGAATTTTAAAGGCTGGTATTTTCAATTGATGGACGAATTAGAATTGCAAGATACACAGACTCTCGAGGAAAGAATAGCAAGACCTCAGAATAACAGAGAGGGGAAAAAACAAAGGACAAATGCATGCTAAAAATGAATTTTGCAGGTTGGGGATTAGATGGCAGCTGAGAGAAGCTACTGCTTCAGCAGGAATTAAATGGCATTCAAGAACCAACTGCATTTCATTCTCTCTTGCCTGCTTTAACTCGTATGCCCTAACTCAATTCAGTGAAATTTTAATAGCACAAAGGGCAAGTTATTGGGAAGGTAAATAAATACTTTTCTCTGGAAAAATGTTTTAATACATGGCCTCTGAAAGTAACCAGGTCCATTTTTTTCCATGCACCTGAAAGTGAGATACAATGTAAAATAAAATGACCTTCTGTTACAGCTAAGAGCAAAAGCAATTTCTAACTGCATGGGTAAGCCTGGCATGAAGCCAGTCTTAGGGAGCAGGAAAGGGCAAAAGGGAAACCCACAGGCAAGTTTGTGTGCACTGACATAATTCTAAGGATGCCCGGTTGGAGTGAATTATGTCAGTAGGACCACGCCTATAAGCTGCAAACTCCTCCATCCCTCAAGGTGTTTACAAAGCTCAGGCATGAAAAGTCTCATGTGATGTTCTTTAAAAGCACGGCCTGAACTGCAGATGAAGGAAAGCTCCCGCAGAGGCATCACCAACCACGAGCTGCCTCCTTCTCCAAGCCAAGCTTCCTCCAGCACGGCTTCTCTCCACAACTCGCGGCGTCCCCGCCATCCCCAGCATCTTCCAACAGAGATGGATCCTTCACTTTGCCCGCAGCCCGGTGAATCTCCCGTTCCGCGGGTGCGTGGCCGCAGGCCGCGGCCGAGCAGGCCGCC
>VWZG01010965.1:0-146927 GCA_013396735.1 Grallaria varia | reverse complement strand
GGGCTGGGCAGGCGGCAGCGGGCGCTGCACGGCCCTGCCCGCGACTGCGCTGTCGCCCCGCGGCGGGGCAGGGACCGCCGACCATCGTGGGCCGCCGGTCTGGCTGTCCTCATGAGTCACACACAGCCCGAACGCCCACAGCTGTCAGAACAATTGCTACTCAAACAGAGGGAGCTGCACTCATACCCGAGCATGCAGCAGACATTATCCAAGACCACCAATCATCCAGCAATCCCCAGCTGAAGTAGGGAGCAGTTCTGAACCCCGACAGGAGGGACAAGGCCTGCCACGAGGAAGGAGAAACAGTGCCTTCCAAAGGAGGTATGAACGAATAGCCTGGCACCATACCATCCCCGCATTTCATGTTCTGCTGCGAGATGTGTAATGACAGCGCTCCGGCAGAGCTGATTCATCAGCGATCTCTCCAGCCCATCGTCTGACATTTTGAGATGCATCTTCTACAGCGACAATAGCAACTGAAGAAGCTGGTATGGTGGAAAGTGGGTCTCACTAGCTTCCTCCTTGGAAAAGCATCGAGCCATATGATATGAGGCTGTATTTCTACAGCCATCTTTTTAGCTAATTGAAGAAAGAAGCCTGTTCCAGGTACTGCCAGCACCAGCCACACTCCACACTGAATAATCATCCAAATTAACTTTTCCTACCACCTCAACCTGCCCACTGTAACAGGGAGGCACAAATATGCACAGCAGCTTCTACTTTTCAACACCTGACATTCACACCAACAGAGCTGTCATGAGAGACAACCCCAAACAACGTACAAGTGCTCAGGTCAAGAAACTCCTTATTCAAAAAAGCTAGACCAACACTGCCTGGTGCAAGGCAATGTTTAGTTTAAACACGAGGGTTCAAGGCCTTCCCATGTCACTTCAGAACTCCACCCCTATAACATGAACCACTGGAACAGTCTACAGTAAAGCATCAGCAACAATAGCAACACTGTATTAGATTAGACCAGGTTGTCTTGAAACCAGCCACTCTGCTACAGATGCAAATGGCTTTAATACCATTCTATTCTGGTAGAGACTTCACAAACAGTTTATGTTAAATAGTTTACAAACAAATTAGCAATACAAGTCTATATGTTTCTTTTATAAACCATCTACTGGAACAGACAGACGATAGGAAGGGGAAAAAAGGGAACCTGATGTGCACTGACCATGATTTTGAAAACCTTAATTAGAAGGTTTCCAGGTCTTTACACCTTTCAAGTGTCCTTCCCATCATACATCCTACACAACAAAATCTGCCAAATTAGATTTGTAAGATGGACAGTTATGTCTACTCCACAAAACATTCAGAGCAGTTTCTAATTGCATGTACTGTTCAATATATTCATAACTGATCCTTAAAAAGGGGCAAACAGAGGCACTACATTTGTAGATGAAACAATCAGGGTAACAAGAAAAAAAAGAAAAAAGGATTGACTGAAGGAGCATACAACATGCCAAGTGCATTTCAGCTGTAAATTTATTACTTAACACACAGAGTGAAACAGCTTATAGAATTAAACTGAAATTCAGGCTTTCTGTGCTTACTACTAAATGGTAACGGGACCGTCCTGTTTTAACAGACGCCAGTATGAGAGCACCAGCCCCACCACAGTAGACCAGGTTTCCAGAAGCAGGGCCCAGCTTACATAACTGACCCATCCCAGGGAAAGGACAAGAGCCAGCAACAAAGTTAAGTCCCACCAAATACAAGTCACATGTGAACAAGAATCTGGAATCATGTTCCACCACCAAGCATTCCCTTTCTTGTATTAAAATATCAAAGAAGTTTCCCATCAGTACACATCTGAAGTGCTCTGAGTAACTCCTATTTCCCATACTTCCAAAATTCAAATTTAATTTTTTGTCAGGTTATCACATAGTTTTCCCTGTAGCAGGTCCCCTGTTTAATGTTCCCAACTTTGTGTTTTGGAGAATTATCTTCAATACATCTACAACAACTTATTCAGAACCAATTTCCAGTACCTGAAGGCCATTTGCTATTGATTCTGCTTTGACAGGTTGCTCTCTTGATGTTGCTTAAATAGATTAACCCCATCACAACTCTTGAAATAAGGGGGAAAGAAAAAAAAAGGTGCATCTCTAAGTTCCCTGTGTGGGGAAGCTTCCAAAACAGCAACGTTTAAAAACTGCTGAGCCTAAGGCAAGAAAATCAAACCAAATTCTAACTTTTGCACAATCAGCTGATCTGACGCTGGACACCAAAGAGTCAAAACCATACTGGCACTTCGCACCCATTCTTCTTTCTGAGTTGAGCCCATCTCAAACTTCTAGTAATAGATTTTTGAAAATAACCTTTTAGAATACTTCAGTATGAGACTCCTAGCACTTGGAAATACGCACCTTGACAGTTTCAAACTAATAGATGTGTTCACTGAAAGCCTATAGCAATGCCTTCTGCAATACACACATAATACATAAGGAAAGTCTCCCACAGCTGGTAGCCCAATATTCCAACAACTACTCATCCCCTTCTCACCTGCAGAATACAACTCTAACAGCACTGCAGTTCAGTAGAAATAGCGGAAAACACNTTTTTTTCCATGCACCTGAAAGTGAGATACAATGTAAAATAAAATGACCTTCTGTTACAGCTAAGAGCAAAAGCAATTTCTAACTGCATGGGTAAGCCTGGCATGAAGCCAGTCTTAGGGAGCAGGAAAGGGCAAAAGGGAAACCCACAGGCAAGTTTGTGTGCACTGACATAATTCTAAGGATGCCCGGTTGGAGTGAATTATGTCAGTAGGACCACGCCTATAAGCTGCAAACTCCTCCATCCCTCAAGGTGTTTACAAAGCTCAGGCATGAAAAGTCTCATGTGATGTTCTTTAAAAGCACGGCCTGAACTGCAGATGAAGGAAAGCTCCCGCAGAGGCATCACCAACCACGAGCTGCCTCCTTCTCCAAGCCAAGCTTCCTCCAGCACGGCTTCTCTCCACAACTCGCGGCGTCCCCGCCATCCCCAGCATCTTCCAACAGAGATGGATCCTTCACTTTGCCCGCAGCCCGGTGAATCTCCCGTTCCGCGGGTGCGTGGCCGCAGGCCGCGGCCGAGCAGGCCGCCCGCCCGGCATTGTCTCTGCCCGCCCCCTCGCCCCCCGGCCGGGCCGGACCGGACCGGACCGGACCGGGCTGGGCTGGGCTCCGCGGCGCACGGACAGCGGCTCGGCCGGGCCCGGCCGGACACTCACCCTGACAGCTCCGGGCCGGCTCCTGGCGGCAGCGGGCGGGGACGGAAAGCGAGGCGGGCCGGGCCCAGCCCAGCCNTGATGGTAGTCAATATGGCCACAATAAAAAAGAAAAGCTTCAGAATAATTAGACAATACACACCAAAGACAAATCACTTAGGAAACTGCAGCAAGTGATTTTTTTTCCTTAATTTTACTTTTGCAACAGAGTCCAGGTTTGCTTAAGCTGCACAGGAATTTCATTCCTCAGTCTCTGCCATGCAAAACGTCGTGCCCTCTCACTGGAGCGGGTCTAAATTCAGAAGGAAAACCTCTTGCACACCAATCTGAAAGCTACCGTCTCTGGAAGAATCATAAGACTCTGCATGACTCAAAAACATAACCAAATGAAATGGGGGAAAGGTGTGGAGAAGAAAACATGGGACCCATACGACTATCCACCCCCTCTTCGCAAACACTAGAGCGGATTCAACAGGAAGCACCTCTTGGCGAGGGGCCCTGGCGATCAAGACTTAACACCCGCACCCAACAACAGAGCCGCAGAAATAAACACGAGCTCGTGCCCTTCGTTTTGAGACTGCAATTACCCCAGGGAACGTTTTCCTTAGGGCATTTTAGAAGGGGACCCGGTCCCACACGCAGCCTCTGAGGCCAGAAGGCGCCCGGTCCACATTTCCCTTGAGGGGCCGCGCTCGGCTACCCCAGCGGCCGCCGCCCCCCCATCAGCAGCTCCCGGGCCCACAGCGAGGGCAGGACGGGAGCGACCCGCGGTCCCCGCTCGCCCTAGCGCCCCTGGCTGTGCGGGCGGCCTGAGCGAGCGGCGCCCGCTGCGCCTCCACAGCGCGGCGCGGTACAGGCCGCGTCCTCCCCCGCCACCACCCACGGCCCTCACCCGCCGTGCCCCGCGGGCGACTGCCGGCGCAGCCCACGGACCCAGGCCGTACCCGCGGGAGAACGTCTGCGCCGCCCGAGCTGCGCCTCCGCCCAGGAGGGTCCCCAGGAGGTGGGGAGGCTCAGGCCCGGCGGCGGAGGGAGGCCTACCCGCCCTCCCGCGGGCCCGGAGAGCGGGCGGGGCGGGCGCTGCGGCTGCCCGGGGGAAAGGGCCGAAGCCGATGGGTCTCACCTGGACCCCGCGGGTCGGGCCGGCAACGGTCCGGCAGCTCCTCGGCGGGGTTTGAAATCGCCAGCACCGCCCGCACCTCCCAGTGTCCGCCGCGCCCATTGGCCGCCGCCAGCCCCGCCCACGCCCTCGCACGCGCGCCTCATTGGCTCGTTTGAATCCGGCAGCCCCAGCGCGTGCTCCCCGCGCGCTCCCGACATAGCGGCACGGCCGCGGGCCCGCCCCGGGAGGGCGCGCCGCACAGCCCCGCGCTGTGCCACACCGCCCCGCACCGGGGGCAGCCTCCCGCCGCTCCGCAACCACCGAGACGCCGCCGCGCTGGCCCCGGTGGGGCTGCGGGGCCCGGTGTGCCTGGCGAGAGGCGCTGCTGAGGTCCCGAGGCCGCCGCGTCAGGCCGCCGGACCCTTGGGCCAAGGGCTAAAGCAGCTCTGAGCTGGCTGATTCAGCTTTGGGGAAGGCCCCGTTAGAGGGGAACGGGCTTTCTCCTCTTTACTGTGATCAGTGGGTTTGCAAGGCAGCAACTGAATAGCAGGCTGAGGACGGTGCCCGTACCTATCAGTACCTGCAGGCAGGGCACCGAGGATGGAGCCAGGTTCTCCGCGGTGGTGCAGAGCAGTAGGACAAGAGACAACGGGCAGAGACTGAAACGCAGGAGTTCCACCCGAACATAAGGAAAACCTTCTTTAGCGTGTGGTGACCGTGTGCTGGGCCCGATTGCCTGGAGAGATTGTGGAGTCTCTCCCTCAGTGGAGATATTCCAGAACTCTCTGGCTGCAATCCTGTGCTATGTGCTCTAGGATGACCCTGCTTGAGCAGGGAGGTTGGACCAGGTGACCGATTCTGTGAACTGTGTGTTGTTGGAATACACTGAGTTTTCCCACCTTTGTTTCTTCACTTCAGCCAAAGCAATTGAAGCAAGAATTCTTGGGGGTAATTGGAATAGAAGACAAGGGACAGCAGAGTGCCATGCAGACAACTGCAATTAATCTTATAGTGCTATCTTTCCCCACCACCCTGTGTAAGCACCATCAATTTTTTTGAAAAGTGAGGTGATTGTATTTTTGCATGACCTGACTAAAATTGCATTTGCACTGTGCTTCCACTGGGAAATGAGGAGAAATAGAACTAAAATGTTTTAGGTATTTCTTTCATCAGAATGGAACAGAGTGTGTTACAAGATTAGCACCAGTACTGCAGTGTCAGTAATTAGTGAATGTTTCATTCATTAGTCAGCTTTTTGCACTATTTAAACTCCTGGTTACAAAAAAATGGAACAAACTTGAACAAAACCCCTTACAGATAGAAAAAACAGCTCTTCAGAGCTTTATTTTCTACTGGGCAGAGCCTTGGGACATCTACAGTCCAAAAACATTCCAAAAAGAACACCCTTTTCGGCTGTTGCCATGTTAAAATGGGGTGGGGGAAAAGAAGCAAGGTGGGGGCAGAGTGAGAGGTATATGTGTATGCAGGAATTTGCAAAAGTGACTGCAGATATTGGGCCCTTCAAAGTCACGGGGGTACAGTGTGTGCTGCAACCAGATTATTCTAAGAACCCAGATCTGTTCCTACCTTCTTGCTTCTCTCAAATGAAGCGAAATTGAGGTTCTGTGCAAAACAGTGCCCTTTTTCAAAGGAGAGTCCAAATAACATGCATGATTCATAATCAAAAGCCAGGCAGAATGGTTAAGAAAAGCTAAATTTATATTAAATTATCATCAACCTCTAAAATACTGAACACAGTGGTTAAATAATTCCAGAAAGTCCAATGTCTCCAGTGAGTAACATTAAAACCATTACACAGGAACACACAGAAATCACTGACGTTAGCTCAGGACAGACAGGAGAGAGGTTTGCTTTTTACATAGTAAATCAGTGCTCAAGAGATCATCCTCCAGTAACCTTTCTACATTCTTAACATCCTAAGTGCAACAAGGGTCTTCTCTCCCCGGAACAGGAATCATGATGCAACCCCTAGGCAGCATCTCACTGGGGCTGTCTCTAGGAAAAAGACACTAATTTCTGCCCACCTCACTGAGAGAGGAGAGGCTGCGTAGCATTTTGTTGCTGCTTCTCACTGTAATCATTTGAGGAAGGGAGCAGAGAACAGTTATGAATGGTTGTTAGGCCGGAGTGTGCAGGGTTCCTCCTAAGAAGCAGCAGAGAATATTGATCAAGGCGGAGATCACAAGCACCCTGAGCTGTTGAAAAGACTGACTGTGTTTTTCCTTTCCATTCCACACTTGTGACTCGGACAGCAATTATTCTGACAGGCTGACTGAACCTCAAGTGAGAGGTCTGGGCAGATGTTTCCCTTCACCTCATCCCACCTCATGATTTTGGTGCACACTCACATAAGTTATTGGGGCAAAAAAAAATCCCCAAAACAACTCATTCCAAAACCCAAAGAAACCATGCTCTCCTACAAGTCAGAGTCTTCCTCCTCAGTTTCCTCACTCCCAGCCCTGATGTCCCTGCCCCTACACGTGGTTTCTTTTCAAATCCATTCTTCTGCCTACACTTGAGCCCTCTGGTGTTGTCCCTGCATGAGGCAACTTAGGCAAGGTCTACATCAGTGATACTCCTTTCTCAGTTCCCAGTTGAATCCACACCTCAATCCAAAAGTGCCTCTGCCCAACAAAATCAATGCTTCCCAGGCTGGAGTCAATCAAATAAATAATTAAATAAAAATCTAATAAAAAAAAATAAAAATAAATCCCTCTGGGAATAGGAAGAGTCCCACATTTACACAGGGAAATATCCAAGCCTTAGCTCCAGTTCATTTTCCACAGGAATATACACCAGTCAACCCAATGGTGCAGTTACTGACAGAGTTTCAAGTCACCTAGCCAGGCTGAAGTTGCAACCTTCCCCTTTCTGCAAAGCTATCTCTGCTGTGAAAAGTACAGCCAACCCACTGGCAACTGTAGTGTTTTTCAGGGGTAGCCAGCCTGTTAGTATATAAACAAGGTTAGAGCAGAGTAGGATGATTTTCCCTTTTTTTACCAGCTGGGAAAATATCACACAGGAGATGCACCCTCCCCCTACCTCTAAACTATATTCCTAGTGGATGTTTTGCTCTCTTTACACCATGGGTGGGAATGTACTTGACCTCTTTCTAGTCGATAAAGAGGTTACAGAGTTTGCAGTGAGAAATTCTTCACTGGAAAGCTCTGCTTCCAAGTATCTGGCTTAACGCTTTAATATTTTACCATGATGGTATCCATGTGATACTCATGGGTAATACTAATTTTTTAAGAAGCATCAAGAGACATTTTCTTTATCTTTTTTCCTTTTGAACAAACAGGTGACAACAGAATATGAAAAGGTGGCAATAGTCCTTCGGAGCATGCAAGCCCCAGCTCCAAATGCAGCTGGGCTGTAGCTGCACGGGTAGGATGACATTCCCTAGAGGGTAAAGGCCTTGAAGGCCAGAGGACAACTGAAGCTCATGCAGCTGATGGGAAAAATTACTTGGCAAGGAGTGCTATTTAGTGGTAACAGAAGAACTTAAAGTGCAATTCTATCTGCTAAACAACTACTTAAAATGGCCCTTGCAGCTCCCTGATTATTGTCTCCCATTCTAGGTCAAATAGGCTCAAGGCCAGTAGTAAAGTAGTTCCTAACTGTCAGCACTAAGCATTCTCCTGGGAAAGACTCAACCTAGGAATTCTCTCTTTTCCCTTATTATGGTTGTCAAAGGTCCTAAAAGCCAAGATAATTGGAACCTTTCAGAATTGGGAGTAGTGAGGACCTAGCAGATTTTCTTTTTCTATATAACAGTTACGCAAAGACGAGTAGACTTTAGGTCTTGCTGAGATCCATTTCCTCCCATTAGCTCTGTAGAGCTAAATAAAATACAATCTTTTCTTCCCTTGAGTTCAGCACTCAAGACTCCAGTACCCACAGGAAACAGTTCTGAAAGGGCCATTTGCTGACTCTAGTTTGTCCAGAGCAGAAACATGTTTTAGCAGAAGAGGGGAGAACAGGAGCAGTGTCCACTGCCCGCAACAGACACAGTGCTCCAATCTGAGCGTTCCTGAAAGTTTTCAGTAGCAGGTGTAAAAGTAAGCAGTGATGCTCTCATGCAGTGAGTCGCGGCAACTGTGGTTACCCTTCTTTATGCCTTTAAAAGGTGACCTGATGCTGTGTCAGTGTTCTCTTGAGCCCCAAAGTATACCCCATCTATAACAAGACCTCTCTCAAGTCAGAGACCCCTCAACACCAAGCCTCAAAGAGTGCTGCTAGTGCTGGAATGACTAGGGGTACTTCTGTGGCCAGGCGCCAGCAATGAGGCAGCTCTGCTCTCTTCATGGGCATTGACCGTGAGCTGGATGGCACAGGACTTGCAGGTTGCTAGGGAACACGGACTCCGAACCAGATTCAGGCAGAGGAGCCACTGCAAAAGTTAACATGGCAGCTTCCAGGAAAAAGGAACATATAAATAAACCACAGACAGTGAAAATGAGTCAAAAGGGTCTCTGGATTCCAACCCACCCGTCCTCCCTCTCCAACCACAACAGCACAGCTGCCCAAGCTCCTTGGTGAAAGGCAGTCACAGTCTCGGGGCCCCTTGTCAGAAAGGCTGGTCTCTCTGCCCTTCCTTGCCTAGCTGGCAGAGTCTTGTCTTTTTGTGCAGAGCGGAGGGTAGAGAGGGTCAGAGCATTTCCAAAGTCACATGTACTTTAGACCTCACTCTCTGTGGAGGGCTTGCGTTGGTGTTTCCAGCCTGTGTCTGGGAGTGAGCCACGCCGTTCAGGACTGGCTGCTGCTGTGTTAACACTGCTGCATTCAGACTGTTCTTCCTGTAGCAGCTGCTCAGTTTCAGTGTCATCCAGCGAACCAGAACTAGCCTGGATAGAGACAGTGTCTGTCTTCATGCAGACGTGGTCCCGGAGGATCCCTCCTCGAGAGCTCCGAATCTGCTTAAGGTCATCCCACGCAGAATCATCACTGGATAAAAGGCATATCCCCTCCACAATCTTGATCTTCTCCTTAGTGTAACTGTGGTCAGGACCAGTCTAGGGAGCAGACAGATGAATGAAAATAATACATTTATAGAAAAATATGGCAAAGAGTAATGCAGAGCTGGAATGAAGACAGTGAAGCAGACAAAAAGCTGGACTTCCACATAAACAGCCACTGGCTTTAACTGCCACAACAGCAGAACCCATTCTAACTCTCCCCTCAGTTCTTTACTACCCCTAGACGCATCCTTCCTGCAAGAGCTTATTCCAAACTCTGTAAGACTTCAAATCATGCAAGAGCAATGAGGATGAGCTTGCTTTTCTAATTCAACTACTCATATTCCCTGACAGCAGAGAGTAAGAACATTGAACCTGAAAATGAAGGAAAAAGCCCACCAAACAAAATGGGAAGCAGGAACAGACAGAAAAAGTAGGCAGGGAATCAATTCTAGGTCTGCAATATATTTTCATCTGAGTCATTCTAGATTTGCCTCTCAGGAAAGCACAGCTGGAATACCACTGTTGAGTCGGAGTCTCACAGTGATACAGGGGAAGGAGATTATAGGGAAACAACGTAAATGATCAGAGGCTAAAGGAACCATACTGAGATTAAAGTAGTGAAATCTGTCTAACTTGGCTCACTGACAAATAAGGAGCATTAGAACATCTGATCTATCCCCAAAGGGAATGTGGCAGGAGTGGGGAAATATAGATTTGGGTATATCTAGGAGCATCAGAATTAAGAGAAAACTGGAAAGGATTTAGACTCCCAGATAAATAGTCCTGCCTTATCCTTTGTAGATAAGGCTAAAATGGCATGAAAGTTTGGGAAATCTATTGGATAGCAACTCTGAAAAAAACCAAGTCAAGGAAAGCTCTCCCCTGCATAAGTCTTGCTGTGATCCCTCCTAGAGGAATTAAGTGATCTAACAGAGTATCGTAAATAGGCCTACAGAAATTATCTTTTTCAAATCTCACATACAGAGTGCCCAGACCAAAGAATCTGTCATAGAGAATTACTCATACTTTCTTGGCAGGCAGTAGAGCTGGTGTAAGGACATAAAAGCAGAGGGCAAAAAAACCCAAGAAAGAGCAATTAGTATGGGACACACGTGAGTCACACAACAGAGCTTGAGTGAAGGAGGCAGGATCAAACACACAGAGCAGTGATACCTGACGTGAGGATGTGGACGGAAATCAGAAGAGGGAAGATGAGAAGCTATCTGAGTGATAAGAAAGCTTCTGAGGAGAAAAGAGAGGAGAAACTAAGTGCTGCAAGATATATGTACTAAATCCTCTCCATCTTGTGGTACAAAGGGCCTCTGAAGGGCCTTTAAAATGCTCTGTTTAATGAGGGCTCCAGTTTTTAATCTGTCCCACCCACGGCAGGCAGTCAGGAGCCACATTCTTGTTATCAAACCCCTTCTGGCTACCTGGTTCCCCTGGTGACTGTCCAAAGCAACCTTGGTACAACAGCCACTAACCAAGACCTGTATCCCAGGAAGACAATTCCAATTTACTCATGTACTTTGAGGGCCAGCACCCAATGCAAATGAAATACAAGACACTGTGGAAATAGGGAAGAAGCAGAGAACTAAAGACAGGTCAAATTCACTACAGCTCACTGGGAAAGCAATGCTGCTGGCTGATCTCCATAGCAGTCTGAACAATTCACTGAAGCTGCTCTCCTGCATCCAAGAAGTAAATGCTGACAAGTTGCAAAGTTTTCATATACTGAGGCCTGTAATACTTAACAGCAGGTTGAGCTGGGCTCCCATGTCCTTAGTAGCAGCTCTTACCTCTTTCTTATAGCACAACTGGTTGTACATGGTTGGTTTGGGAATCGATTCAATCTTCACCTCCTGGGTAGATGTCCGATAAGAGGGATTACTGTAGGTTAGGTTCCCCAAGCCAGTGTCCGTGAACTTGGACTTATTGTGCCTATGGAGAAAACGATCAGAAAAGACACAGGACCCTACTGCCAGTGTCCAAAGTTCCTGAGTGTTCAGCAAAGGGAAAGCTCCAGTAATCTTCCCTTCCCTCAAAGAGAGAATGCTGACTTCACCTGGCTCTTCCCATTTACTAGTTACAAGTACAGCAAGGCACTGCCATGTAACCACAAAAGCTACACTGGGAGGAACTAGTGAAGTTATCTGGCAGAAAGATCATGAGCTCATACATCTACCGAGATATGAATTATCTCACATCCCTATCCATAACTCATAAGTTCTCTGCAAAAAATTTAGCCAATAAGGCTTCAGACAATAGAAGAGTATTCCCAACACTTTAGCTGCATAGGATTCAAACCTTGCACATAAAATCATCAAGCACTACTTCCAATGGAGAACAAAAGGATTGTAAATGACAATAAAGAGAGATTAGGTGCTTTCAGGAGCTTTCTTCTCTTACAGCCCTGGAGTTTACTATTGACCAGGAGAGGGGGAAAAAGTCACTTACCTATATATAATTAAAGCAGCAATAAGCAGCAAAATAAATAAGATGCTGAGAAGACCTCCAATAATGTAGCTGACATGCAGTCCTTCTCCTGAAAGTGAACACCAAAGGTAATTTATGCACTCGTCTTAACTTTCACTGGATATTATTGACCTCGGTGTAACACCTAATGTTGGGGGGTTATCCATACAGAAGCATGTAAAGTAAAATATCAGCACATCAAGGTTTAACAGAGGGTTTTGTTCGGCTTCAAATGAAACCCAAACACACTGTAACCTTTCCTCTCACCCAGGCCCCGAGGAGCAAATCAAGGGGCATCAGGAACTTTGTGAGTTACACTCCCTTGCTGACAGGTTACTCCTGCAGTGGGAAACAATTACCCTAGTCAACCATCTTCAACTAAAGGGGACAGTGAAGAAGAATATCATTAATGGGAAGAACCCAATGCATGAGGTATGGGATGAAAGAAAACAGAACTATTCTTCAGACCAAAGTGTCATTTGGAAAAGTCCCCACATAGGTTAATGAATGTCTATGACTGATGTTCATCCTTATATACACTTTGCTCTGTTCAGAGGACATTTGAATAATTTAAGTCTGAGTTTTACAAATTTGCATTTCAGGCACTATGGACTGGAATGCCCTGGGCACATCTGGAGGAACACTCCTGGTGGAGAAGAGTTAAAGAAAGGAACTCACCCATGGTTGCCAACACTGCCTCATTGGCGTGAGTACACAAGCCTTGCCTAGCATCTTTGTCAGAGCAGCTGAATGACAGAAGGACAGTCAGTTACTGAAAGTAGAATCAACAGTATCAAAGGTATCAAAAACCAGGATGGAACAGGCTAGCACTGACATCCCTTCGATTTCCAGTTCAACAACAGAGGTCTTCCTTTCTCTCCTTCAGTATTCTTCTTTATCCAGAGAAGAGAGGATCATACACAAATGTATACAGAGGTGTGTGCATGCATGTATCAATTATCAGTCTACAATATCTTTATATTCGAATCATTCTAGATTCACCCCTCAGGTACACAGGTGTACACATATGTCTATCAGAAAAGAAATTTTAGCATCAGTGCTGAAGCAAAAACCAAAACATCTCAGAGTCAGCACTAAGACCTTTCTATCCATAAATCATACTCAACAAAGTGGATTTTTTGCCTTGTAAATAACTCAGCCATATATTATGGAACATAGTCTTTGTTGGGTTGTATAAATAGCAGGCTATAGGGAATTAGCAGGAAAAAAGTCTCTTAACTACCTGCATTGTAACTTCAATATTTGAGCTGTCAAGTTTCTGTTCTGTCCCAAGCAAGCTATCCCATTGTAGCCAGGGCAGAACCATTTCCTCAGATGTTTGGGTCAGGTCTGAGTTGTGTCAGTGAATTAAAGTGACAGGCTCCCTGTCCTCCTCTCAGAAAGAAGTCCTCAAAATTAGGAATTCAAAACTCAATCAAATGAATGACACATAATCTAAGGAGAATTTTAACACCTCAGCACAGTCAGCCTAAACACACATTTCAACAGAACAGATAGAAAGATTCTGCATTTCTTTCTTGCCAGCTCAACAGTGTTCTGCATTCTTTATCATAATGTTCCCCCCATTAAGAATGTGAAATCTGGAGCTGGAATAGCCTCTTCTGTCTAGGGATAGGTACACTTGGATAATGACAACCAGAGGGGGCTTGCATGTGTCACCATGCAAAAGCTGTGACTTTCACACCCCTATTACAAGAGAACAAGAGCACTTACTTTCCTTCCACTGCTTCCAGAGATGTGAGAGGCTTGGTTGTTGAGGTATCTACTCTGCCAGGTGGTGTTTGACTTCTCTCCCTTACACTGGTGGGTCCAGGACCAGGGGGCACCACACCAGGTACTAGAACAACAGGGGAAAATAAGCAGGACCTCAATACTGTATGACAGATGAACAAGTCTGATAGGTCATTTCTGAAACTCTCTATAGCTTGTATGAGCAGCTTTGCCATCTCGAACCCAGTCTACCAGCAGAAGAAGGCTCTGTTGCTCACAACCATCCACCCTATCTCCAGTATACAACTCTGCATAGATTTATATATTGGAGAGCCTCAGCTGCTCCGGTTGTCACTGCATAAGCAGTAGCAGTGGCTCACTTATGGAAGCTACTACTCAAGGGTCACTGAGTAAACTCACTAGTAGAACAGGGCCGCCCATCGGGTTCATCCGGACACGCACAGATAAAGTCAGAAGCCCTGGCAAAGCAAAGGTGAGTGCAGCCTCCATTGTTCACTCCACAAGCATTAGTACCTAGAAGGAACAAACAATTTTCTGAAAGGGTTGCATGTGACCAAATAGGAGCTCAGAGCAACAACCTTTTTTTCCTGCTCAGAGATACTTCCCAGAAATCCAGCAAGTTACTGTGTTTTTGGCACATGCCCTTTGTCTGACCACTAAAAAAGTGATTACAATAGCCAGACACTGATTGGATTAGGGCAGTCTTGAAATGGAGACACTGGAAATCCTTAGACAGAAGCCCAGACAAGACGGTTGCACAGATGAAAAAATAAAAAGCTCACATTTTAATGTTTTAACACAATGTCAGGTGAAAAACACAGAAGGTGACATTTGCTAATCAAAGATCTAACAGAACGCCATTAAGATGTACTTGACCGAAAAGTCACAGGTAGACAAGGAATGTGCTGAGGGAAGATATATAAATAGTTTGAGTACAAGAAAGGATGTCATCCTCGTTTGACATCCATAGTAGCACAGTGATTTCAGAGTTCCTTTTGTCTACAATTAGCATTTGCCTGAAACAAGGTCCTCCTATTTACCTGTCTGCCTCTGAGGGGAAACGACAATGATATCCATCAATCCCTCAACATTGGCTAGGACTGTCTCTTTGTTTCGTCCAGAGTATTTGTCCACTCTCTGGATAGATTTCGTTTGCCAGTCAGTCCAGTATATCCATCTATCCTGCTGCTCAAGGAGACAGCAAAGAAAATTCACAGCCATTAGCATGTTTAGCCATGTAGACACAAGATCCCCAGAAAAAACATATCCCAGTGGCAGAAGGCCCAAAACAAAGGCCTTTTCAAACTCTTATCCTCTTATCATAAAGATTACTGTCTACACCCCACAGGAGTTCAGACAAACTTCCTCTGTTAGCTCCAGAGAAGATGTAAATACTATCCCCTCAGCCATCCTGGTTTCCCCAGGCTCTAACACTTCCCTGTCCCCAAACTCTACCATCAAAACTGATCAACACACCACAGAGAACAGTGGCAGTAAGAAAATCTTCTTACCTGTGTCAGAGCAAAAGGATGCGACACCTGGCTGACCAACACTTGCCGTAGCTTCCCATTGAGATCACAACTCTCTATGCGATCAAGGTGTGCGTCCACCCAGTATATCCTGAAGGAACAAGGAAAGAGTTGAACTTCCATGTATACAGCCCCTCTTCACTTTCTAGTCATTCGCTAGCCAAGACCATGAAATCATAAGATGGGACAGAAAAAAATGCCAAAAAACTTCAACCAACCAAAAAACAAACCACCCCTAACACAAACCCAAACCCACAGTCCTACTCCAATAAACAAAGCTAAGAGGGTTAAAAATTCATTACATCCCTTAACCCTATGCAAGTATAAGAAAATCTTTCGCTGACCTCCTAGTGTCATAATCCAAAGTCAATCCATTGGGCCATCCTAGGTCAGTGTTAATCAGGATTTTACGCTCAGAGCCATCCAAGTTTGCCCGTTCAATTTTAGCAATGTGACCCCAATCTGTCCAGAAGAGGTACCTGACGAGATAGAAGACAAGTGTAAGAAGAAAAGACCATTTCATTTAGCCTAATGAAAGTTTTAGTTATGAATGAAACTGCCAGATTCAGCAAGTTCAAAAAAAATAGTATGATCTGTAGACTGCTTCTCACAGCCATCAGCCCAACTTTCAAATTCACTGCCTCCCTAACTACACATTACTTGGAGTCAGCCCCTTGCTGGTACCTGCAGATTCACATGGCACATCTCTTCTTCCTCCCACAATCTCCTCTTCCAATCGGCTTCTGTGTAGCCTTTCTTCCTGCCCCACCAATAATCCCATACCTACCCCTTCTTGGGAAAAACGGCAATGGCTCGGGGCTCATCCAGGCTATTATTGATCAGCACTTTCCTGGAGCTTCCATCCAGTCTAGCTACTTCAATGGTATTGCGTCCTGTGTCCGTCCAGTAGAGGTTCCTGGCAACCCAGTCCACTGCCAGGCCATCTGTAGTCTTCAAACCCTGACCAATAACAGTTTCCATCTTGCTGCCATTCAGATCGGCCCGTCTGGATGGAAACCAATGACAAATGGCAGTGAGGAATGGGTAGCTCCTGGAAGGTCTTCACACCTGCATATGTGTTCACCACAGGGCCACTGCACACTCCTGCCTCCCTAATACCTCTTTCCCCATAGTCTCCATGTTAAACACACCTTCACAGCATTTAGTTCAATCATACACATGATACTGTGTACCAAAGACAAGGTGTAAGTAGTGATTTAGTGCCAGCATTTCAGCCTACCCAATTTACCAGCACAGTTACTATGTGGCTCACTGTGGCACAATCAGCACAAGTCTCTGGGTGCCCTGGGCATCGGCCAAGCAGATAGATGACTGGCACCTACCTGATAACATCAAGAAATACATCTGTGTAGTAAATCTTGCCATCCACACTATCATAGTCCAGAGAAATTACATTGTTCAGCTCAGGGACAGGTATGTGCACATCTGTGTGGTCACTGGTGTCCAGTGAGATACGACGGATGGAAGCACGGCTAGAGAAGAGTAGGTAGGTCTCTGGAGAAGAGTCACATGTCTGCTTATCTCTCTTCAGCTGGATGCCAGTGGGGCAGGCACAGGAGAAACCAGTGGGGTGAGGTAAACAAAGGTGGGAGCAGCCACCATTACGAACTCCACATTTATTGAAGCCTTTAAAAAGAGAAAACGTAGTTTAAGGATGCCACAGACCAAAGCCTTGTTTTAAAGGCTACATACATGCACAACTTGCTAGCAGCTGAGGTCATCCTTACCATCCCAGCCTTGCTGGGAATCTACAGCCCTTCATATAGAGACACTCTCCCTCCTCCCCAAGATTCATGATGGGTATGGGAATGGTTGGCAAGGAGAACAGGAAGATCCAGAAGAAGAGGGATCATTAGAAGCAAAATCTTGACCTGCATTCCTTGCTAATCACAGTTTTCCCATGGAAAAAGGAACAGCCAAATGTTCATAGTTTCATGCAGCTGCAGTTTAGCTTTATTACTACTACAAACAGTAATGTTGACAGAAAGATCCAACCCTGTGGGGAATAGTGTGACAATGCACCAGAGGCCAGGCTGACAAAGAAGCTTCTGTTTCAACTTAGCTGCACACAGTGGCAAGTAAACAAAGGCATCAGAGAAGCCTGCTGAAAGTGCCTGACGTATTAGGGTCATTTTTTTTTTTCAATTGTAAAAAACCCAGCATACATTTGCTGGAGGGAATAAGCCCGGAAGATAGGTCCAAGTGGGAAGTAGACAATGTGGATATGATGGCTAGACTTTGCGTCAGCTCTAAGTTACACTGCAAAGAGTGACATTCTGCTGTTAGTAACCACAAGAAAAGCAGCAGTTTTCTGTAGAAGTATATTGTGGAAAATCCACCAAAACAAAATCATAGCACAAAGCAACAACTTGCACTGAAGAACAAGGAAGCAAGATGGGGTCATATAGGATCCCCAAAAAATGCCAAAGATTTGACTCTGTCACACAATAGTTGGAGACCATGATATATATTAAGCAGAAGAGATATTGCAAAGTGAAGTGACAGACAGGAAGATGAAGCCTGCAATGATTGGGAAAAAAATACTAGAACTTAAAATAAGATTTCAGCAACCAGTTGAAGAGTAATTACTGTCTTTTGGAGTTAAAAAAGGGAAACTGTCCAATGCCAGTAAACTGGTGAAGCCTAATAGGGCATGACTCACTCAGTCCTCCTAAGAAAGTGGCTTTGCTGGTGTGTGTGAATGAGGTTGTCAGTGCAAGCCAGTGAAGGAAGTGGGATGAAGGGGGCAAAAAGCATGCAGTAGTAAACAAAGACTAGACCTTTAGGGATGGGAAAACAGGGAAAAGTGCATAGTTAAAGAAGAGGGAAGAAGAAAAGAAAAGCTGATTTTAGAGAAGTTACTCTATCACCCATGCTTTACACCAAAGGACCTTTTTCAATTACAGCCCTGAAGGACTGCCTTAATCTCTACAAACACCCACTGATTTGTGGGCAGCCTACGAACTTACCCAGGGGCCGTGCCCTATCAACAGCTTGAATGTCCATGAGGCCAGGCAGGTTTGCCCTCACCAAGATGACATTAGCACCAGTGTCCTTGTCAGCTCTGTGAATGCTGCGAGTTTGCCAGTCAGTCCAGTAGATGTAAGAGTCCAGCAAAGTGAGGCCATAGGGATGTTGCACTGGGGACAGCAGGGTGCGGCGGTTTGCACCACTGAGATCCGCAGCCTCGATCCGCTAAAGCAAGAAGTAAAACATCAGCCCCACACTCAAAGCACCGCTCCTTTCGTTAGTACTTATTGTATCAAGAGGGAAACAGTCTAGGTGAGTGATGTTATTCAGGTTCACCTCCACCTATACCCTCAGAAAAGCTTACATTCCCCTTGCCCTTTTGATGGCTTGCTCAAGAGCTTCAAAACACCTCCCAGCCCATCAAAGACCCAAAGACAAGCAACGCTGAAGAACAGAATCAGACCTCAGTGTGTGCATCAGCCCAGAGCAGCTGGGACCCAGCCTTATCTACTGCCAGTCCATTAGGCCAGCCCAGGTTGTTGCTGATCAACACCACACGTCCAGAGCCATCCATCCCAGAGCATTCCAGCTTGGCATTCTCACCCCAGTCTGTCCAGTACATATACCTGGGGAAAAGTCAGCAAGTATTATGGAAAAGGAAATCAGAAGTCCTGTGTTAATCCCTGCATAAATTCTTGACAACACTAACCCCATCTCATGGTATAAAGCTATTGCCCGAGGGCTGTCCAGGTTCTGCCAGATCAAGACTTTCCTCATGGAGCCATCAAGATTGCCTACTTCAATCCGGTTAGTTCCTGTATCTGTCCAATATATCTTCCTGCCAATAGCATCCACAGCCAGCCCATCTGTAGTCAAAAGACCTGAGAAAACAGAAAAACATACTGGTCACTGCTTCTCCTCCCAGCTTAGTCAGAAACTTCAGGTATTCCTCTTGTCCATCTCATCAGGCAGTTACTTTAGGCTTTGCTTTCCACAGAAAATTTATTCTACCAGGGTATCAGAGAATTTCTCTTCATGTAGCATGGTGGTAGGAGACTCTCAGACCAAAATTTTTCCTCACCAGTAGTGATGATATCCTCAAACTGTGAGCCATCAAGGGCAGCCCGACTGATTTTCCGCAGTGTGCTGTCTGACCAGTAAACCTTTCCTGGATGGAAGAAGAAAGATAAACTTCAAAAAGCCCAGAACCAAACCAAACCAAATCAAATCCCAACCACCAAACAGCAAAATCCTTAAAAAACAATCCAGGTCTCTGACTACCAGCTACATCATTCAAAATGGATCTGACTGCAAAGGAATAAAAACAGACAAAAAATAATTAAGCTAGAGTGATAAAACAGTACAAATTATCTTGTTCCAGTTCTCCCTCAAATATGTAGGAGTACTGACGCTCTGACCTTTACACAAGGACAAAGCACTTTAGCAGCTGGTAGAGTCCCACATCTGATTTCTCAAAATGTCTCAGAGGACAGCAATCAGATCATCTATCTACCTTACTGTGCAACAGTGTGTTTACATCCAGCACAGCATCAGATGTTTACTATACACAAACAGCCAGAGTCTCAGCAGCAAGAAGCCTTTCTGAAATCCAAAACGCGGAACCACCTCACTCAATATAGCAGGCAGCCTTTTCTTATGCTTTTGGAGTTCTCTGTTTTCCTATAACAATATTCCCTTCCTTATTGGAAAACAATTATTTGCAGCACATAGTAAAAAACCCACCAAACTCTACCCAAATTCACAACCTAAGATCTGTGTCTGGGTCTTTACTCAGACATTTAGACACAAAGTCCCTTACTGCCTTTCAAACATAGTCAGATACACTAACAAGTTCAGACCTTCATGAGGATCCACTCCAATTGCAATGGTATTCTTCATGGTGACATTGACTGAGACAACAACATCTGCAAAGTAGGGGATATCCAGAGAGACCATCCGGATATCAGTTCTTCTGGCAAAGATCAGAAAGCTAGTCATTCCTGCAGAGTTGAAAATGGACAGGTATCAGCAAGGAAGAAGTTATTAATTGAATTTTGGAGGTTACAAACACGTCAGTGGAAAAGGGAAAGTGTCTCAGACAGATCTTGGCTTATGGACAGTCCGTGTGCAAATGCTTTACTGATCATCATTTAATGCTTCTTTACATCCAAGTTGAAAAGCAGTGCACTCATAGAAGAGTTACTTCCAATAGGTGTGGGAAATGGGGATTAGGAGTAATTTTTTTTCCACTAAGGAGAAAAAGTGGATGTACTACAGCCTGAAGCCAAGCACCTTCCACAGAGAGTCCCCCAAATGTGGGTCCATGGAAGAAATGCAATCAGGCCTGTTAAAGAATATAGCACCTTGTAATTCAAGAATTCACCTTAAGATTAGTGCAAAAGCATGGGGCAAAATGTGACACCCTGGTTTAGCGTCCCAACATAATTTCCAGAAAAATTTCTTCTTCATCAATCCAGTTATCAGTCAGTTTCTCCCCAGTAATGCCCACTCATGTTGAAGGTATAGGCATCAAGTAGGTAAAGTAGGTAAAACACATAAAAAAACTAAAGTAGGGAAGCACATAAAAGTGAACTTTGTTCTCTAACAATAAGAGGCAAAATGTAGCTCTGATACTAAACTGCAATGAGGATCCTACAGAGAGGACTCACCAGGGGAGCAGGTCTTGCCATCAGATTGCAAGTTGATCCCTGTAGGGCAGGTGCAGCTATAACCTTTTGGAAGTGGTGCCAAAAGGCACAGGTGACTGCAGCCTCCATTGCTAACTTCACATGCTGAATGTACTACAGGAAAAAGGATAAGAAACCCATGAGCCAGCGGCACTTGCACAAAAAAAGGAATGCAACAGCTATAGAAATGAATTCTAGAATGCCTTTAAATACCTAATCAAGAGTTGACTCTAATGTTCCCAATATTCCACACAGACACTTTAGACAATGAGGGCTGACAGGTCAGCCTCTTGCAGAAGAGAAGTAGCACATAGCAGAGCCTGAGCAAGCTCTCAGTTCAGTGTGGCTTGAGGTAAGCTCTGTACCTGGTGGTCTGTGCCGGTGGAAAATATGAATATCCATAAGATTCTCCAGATTGTCCTGCAGCGTTTCCCGAGACTGCCCGGTCCGTCTATCTGCGCTCTGGATGCTTTTGGCCTGCCAGTCTGTCCAGTAGATTCTCTCACCATAAAGAGTAAGTCCAAAGGGGTGAGGTAGATTGTTCCCAATCAGCACCTGGTCAGATTACCCACAGGACCCCCCAAGAAAATATTATGAAGTCACTGAGAGGAAGAGGCTTCCCTTGCCCCCTCTCAATATCATAACACACAGTAACAGCAAAAGGAGAGTGATGAGGCAATGTTAGCTCTCAAAAGGAGCTTCCCACACACACAGTTTGCAATTGAAAGGGAGCTCTTCTCTCCCAGTGAAAGCAGCTGTGTGCTTTGATTTGTAAATTTTCCTTTCAACTGGAAAAAGAGGCAGGGGCCATCAGCACTCTGTGCTAGAGGACCTCAGACTCCCAGATTATCTCCTCCAAGATGGCTTCCCTACCTTCCTGTTTCTTCCATCCAGACTGGCATACTCGATGGTCTTCATGCCTGCGTCTGCCCAGTACAAGTGCTGTGACTCATAGTCAATGGCCAAGCCATTAGGCCATGTCAGGTTGGAAGAAATGATCACTAAGCGGTTTGAGGCATCCATACCAGCACGTTCAATTTTTGGGTTGGCTCCCCAGTCAGTCCAGTACATGAAGCTGAAAAGAAACCCAGACAGAAGTGAATGCCCACACTTCTTTACTGTCACTGCAGCTGGGCAGTGCTACAGAGAAGTAAGAGAGCCTGGTGCCTTCAGGCCCTAGCAGGAAGAAGCATTAGACTAATATTGTACTCAAGCCCAGCCTTGGGTTCTTGTAACGTACCTAAGATCATATCCAAATTTATATATCTTCTACTGCTCATGGGCTGGCCTAATTACAATATGTAGGAAAAAGTTAAAAAAATAGGTAAAGGTCTAAAAATTAACCAATTATTTACTAGTCTCCACCATTGGCCCTTTACAGTCTTGTTGCATTTGTCTTCCAGTAATCCACTCAAGGAAAGAATAGCACACTTTTGTTGAAGACCTTCAAAACTTCTAAAGTGATGTCTGGCAAGATTTTTCCTATCCGCACCTCCATACAGTCTGAGGATATCCTTCCGACTAAAACTCTAATAAGCAGAGAGCTTGAATACAAATTCAACATACATGGGAAATAGAGAAATAGAAAACATATAGATGGCCTCATTCTCAACATTTTTTGTACCACATCTTTAGTTATTACATTCCCAGGATAAACAAATAAAAACACCAGCCAAGTCCTGCAAGCTCTACAGCACGGCAGGCAATTATCCCTGCTTATCTTGTTCTATTAGTATCTAAAATCAGTTCTCTAGTTTCGGTCTTTGGCAGGTTGTAGAACAATGGCACCAGTGACAAAAGCAATCACACAAAACCCAGGAACCTGAGCATCTTTAGACACGCAAGAATTGCTATGTCATCCCAGAAGAAAGACTCTCTCACCCTCCAACGGGGTCCACCACAATATCTCTAGGTCTGTCTAGGTTCTCCCAGATTAGAACAGTTCTCATGGTCCCGTCTGTGTTGGAGACTTCTATCCGATCTGTTCCTACAAAAGTCAAGACAGAAAATGACAAAGAGATCAAAGACCTCTGGAATTGCAAGAGCTAAGGCAAAAAAAAAACCACCTCCACACAACAATGCATTCTTCCTCTCCATCCACCTCTGTTCATAGCTGGAAGACAGGTAAGAAATGGGACTCAAAGTGTCACTTTGCATTCTCTCAAGTCACTTCTGTGGCTCTTACTGATGTGGAGTCCTGTATGAATATAAACCAGCTCCATCCTAAACCCCAAGGTCTCTACATAGGCATGAGAGAACAGCTAGAAAAGAATAATCTTTCTCGCAGCTCTCTAAACTATGACTCTCCAGCAGAGAACATCCTTCAAATACTACCTGACGCACCTCAAGATACACTGTTGGAAGATACATAAACACACGCAATCACAAGCTCTGCAGCAAGACAACAGTGATGCTTGACTTCTACTATAAATCTGTCTACAGAATTAGTACTGGGAGTACTGCAGAGAGAATTAAACCAAGGGTTGCACCTCAATTCACTCTTAATTAGAAGCACATGAGCTGAAACATGAGATCTTTGGCTACACAGAAGCAGACAAATTCAGAATGAGACAGATAGAACTACCCAGCTGATTTTCAGCTGTCTTGACTAATAAGGAAGACAGAAGTCTAGGTAAAGCAGAGGACCCTAGTACCTGCATCAGTCCAGTATAGCTTGTTGGTGACCCAGTCAATTGCCAATCCAGCTGGACTTTCCAGGCTAGTGTCCACCACAACCTAAATAAAAACAAAACAAAAAAATTCTAAGTGAAATTAAACCTTAGGGAGAAAGCACTTGCCCAGTGTACTACCCACTCACAAACAATGTTAACTTTCAAAAGGCATAAGCCCAAGCAGAGCCAAGCCACACAAGAGAGAGCATTAAGGACTTAGAAGTTCAAATAAGGCTTTACATTTAGAGAAACATCTATTTTTTGAGCCTGTTTAAACTGCAAATCCAAACACTGAACTCCGTTCCCTTGATTTATAGTAACATTAGCCTAAGGCCATGTGCAAAAAGCATTCCCAAGGAGCATGACTCTTGTTCCAAATGTAGAACATAGCACAGGATTTAATACTTCGGATTTTTAGGGCTACAACAAAGGAATTCACTGCTGCTCACAAATCACCATGCCTCATGTCCCCATTCAAGGTTTTCCATACAGGCAGGAAAACACACCAAACTTGTGTATGAAGTGTCCAGTGATCTCAGGGCTCTTCTGAGACAGAACTAGGCAAGCTACAACAAATCCACCATGAACTGCAGTGCCTCAAATGCCCAGAGTATCCCAGTGGCTTCAAATCTGATGCTCAAGCAGTCTCCTAGATAGATCATGACCTCCACACATAATTAACACTTTACCTCCTGGTTTGATCCATCCCATTTTGCTCGGCTGATTGAGTCAGTGCTAACATCTGTCCAGTACACATAGTCATCCTTTGAGTCCCAGTCTAGAGCCACAGCACTGCGAACATCAGCAAGGGGGATGACATCATCTGACAGATCATCGGTGTCAAAGCTGATCCGACGGATGTCCATCCTTCGAGCAAAAAGCAGGAACTTGTCAAGACCTGATCAAAGGTCGAAAGGTCTTCTTTTAATTTCTCTAAGTTCAACAACACATTGATAGACAGACAATTCCCTGCTATATCCACAACCTTAACCACCTATACAATTTCTCACTGGCACGTCTTTGGTATTTTTTTTCAACTGGAAGCAAAATATCACGGAGAGGATTGGTGGGGTGGATGGGCAGGGGGGAACAGTGTAGTTGTGAGCTCTCTCTTGAGGGGTAACCTGCGCTGAGGGAACAAAGTCAGCCATATTTTTCAAAGAATGGCACAGACCCCCTCCAAGTGAAATAGCTATATGAAAATAGCTCTTGAGAATCTAGGAGATAGCTGGTCTGCCTCTTTCACATAGTTGCAAACTAAGAGAAATTGTGCCAATGAAGAGGACTGGATTTTTTGTCCATTACTGACACAGCTCTTATGGGAGTTTTAGAGAGACAATCAGCTGTGTCAAGTAGCATAGACCAATAGCAGCCCTAAAATAAGGACCCAAGAATGGAGTTTCTCTGTATCCCCACCCACAGAGCCTAGTGAGGGCAATGAGAATGCACAACAGGGGAACGCATCAAAAAGGTGAAGCATCTGCTGGTGGGACCCTTAATACCTCTAACTCAGTCCACCCAGCTGCATCTCCTTGGAAGCAAGTGGTGCTGATGTTTACTCCCACTGCCAACCCTCTGCCACCCACTGAACATCTGAGCATGCAGGCTGTGGTCCCACCTCACTTACTCTGGGCGCAGGCATGGCTGCTGGTCTTGCGAAAGCCCGTGGGGCAGGCACAGGTGTAATCCTTGCTGCTCGGCAGGCAGAGGTGAGTACAGCCCCCGTTGTTGTCCCCACAACGGTTTCTCCCTGCTCAAGTAGCCAAAGACAAAAACAACCACACATAAAGCAAAGAGTAATGAAAAGAGGAAAAACAACTGAGGTGTCAAAACCCACATGGATATGGTAACTTGTCTACCTAGAAGTTAATTGATAAAAAGAAAATGTATGACACAGTTCAAGAAGCATTTGGACAGTGCTCTCAGGCACATGGTGTGACTCTTAGGGATGCCCTGTCCTCTTAGCAGGGCTGAGTTGTGCTCAGTGGTCCTTGTGGGTCCCTTCCAACTCAGCATAGTCTGTAATTCTATATAAGCTAAAGCACTAACTCCATTTTTAGGGCTCTACTTTAAAACGAACATTCAAATAAATCCACTTTTAGAACAGATTATGGCAACTGAAAAGGAATAATGGAGGTGTCAGTCATTACTATGACCACTTACGAGCTTTAGCCTTCTCCCACGTGAACAAGCCCCCAGTATTTCCTACTGAATGGCCTCCATCGCCCAGTGTCAGCAGGGGGAGCTGCAGTAACACCCAACTCCAACGCACTGGGGCTGAGCGAGCTCAGCAGAAGGGCCGGCGGAGCCAGTTCCACAACAGCCCTGGGCACAGGCAGGACGTGCCCACACACATGTGGCAAGTTCAGCCTCGCCATCTCCCCACTTTACAGGGTGATGGGTGCCTGCAGATCTTCTAGGGGTTCAACTGGGTCTCTACCGCTCCACAGTTACCTGCTGGCTGACGCTGAGGATGCAGTGTGTGGATGTCCATAGGGAAGTGGAGTTTGTTGCGGATGATCTCCTGGTTCTTGCCTGTGAATTTGTTGGCACTGTTGATGCTCTTGGTGTGCCAGTCTGTCCAGTACAGACTATCCTCAAACACAGTTATAGCAAATGGGTGAGGGAGCCCTGTAAGAGACCCAGTACAGCAATATAATCAGGTCTAATACGACTCAGACTTGCAGGCAGACAAGGGAAAGCTCTTTCCCCTGCCCCTTAGGCTTCACTACAGTCAATCTGCTCAAATACAATTTACACTAATATAACAGGCAATTCCTCTATGCTATCACAGAATCATAGAATGTTAAGAGGTTGGAAGGTTAGATAATCTAGTCCCAGCCATCCCACTATAGGCAGGGACACCTTCCACTAGATCAGGATGCTCAAGGCCTTATTCAGCCTGGCTTTGAACACTGCCAGGGCTGGGGCATCCACAACCTCCCCGGGCAACCCATTCCAGTGTCTAATCACCTTCACAGTAAAAAACATCTTCCTAATATCTGACCTAAATTTCCCCTCTTTCAATTTGTATCCATGGCTACTTGTCCTACTACTACAGTTCCTGGTGAAGAGTCCCTCTCTGCTGTCCTAGTAGGCCCCCTTCAGATACTGAAAGGTGTTATGAGATTTACACACAAACTTCTCTTCTCCAGCCTGAACAGCCCTAACTTTCTCAGTCTCTCTTCAAAAGGGAGGTTCTCCAGTCTTCTTACCAATTTCACAGCCCTCCTCTGGACTTGCTCCAATAGTTCCATGTCCTTTCTACATTTGAGACACCAGAACTTATTCATTACTCCAGGTGGGATCTCACAAGAGCAGAGTAGAGGGGAAGAATCACCTCCTTCAACCTGCTGGCCATGCTCCTTTTGATGCAGCCATTTATGACTGGGTAGCAAACCTATCTTTCAGTGGTGGCAGAACTCATTCCACAGTGAAAGAACAGGAGACAAGCACAGAAGCAGGAGCCAGTGTCTCTGAAACTCAGAGTAGCACTGTGCTTTACTGCAGAGAGCACTCTGCATACACAGCCTTATCACTCACCTTGGCTAATAACAGCCTTCCTATTCTGCCCATCGAGGTCAGCCCTCTCAATGACATGATGTTTGGCATCCACCCAGTACATTCGATGTCCTGCATAGTCAATGGTCAGTCCATTGGGCCAGAAGAGGTGTGTATCCGCAATGATGCGCCGGTTAGAGCCATCCATGTTGGAATACTCAATACGGGGAGTGTTGCCCCAGTCAGTCCAGTAGATAGTACTGGAGGAGGCAGGGAGAGACAGGCTAGAAAACTCATGGCCCATATATTGCACCCAACATTATCCCCTGTTGGTGCAACACAAGATCAGTCCTGTGACCTTGAGCATGACACTGGGCCACAGCCATGAGAGAAGTGACAGCCAACAAAGTAACACTGAGTACTTTCAGGCCTATGAAAGCTGAACGGCCTGGAGCAGGATTAAGGCTCTGAAAGCTCCCAGCATTGCCAGATTCCCCAAACCGGCAGTACCCAAGGAAGGCTTGAGCCCAGAGGCAATCTTTGTGACCAAGCAAAGGGTTTTCAATATTCACTTGAAAGCACCTGCATGGAGGGCTCACTGGGATCCTATATTTTTACTTACCCCTCCATAGGATGTAGGGCAATTGCTCGGGGCTTCTCCAGGTTCTGCCACAGAAGCACTTTTCTGTGAGTGCCATCCAAGTTTGCTACTTCAATTCGAGATGTCCCAGAGTCTGTCCAGTATAATTTATCGTGGATCCAGTCAATAGCAAGTCCACCTATCTCCAAGAGAGAATGAAGCACAGAATGAAGCCATGGATCAGCACAGAAAAATAGTTGCCTTTCTCTCTCTGCTTCAGAAGAGGCCCAGTTCAGTCCTTCCATTTCTTCCCTCACCAGCCAAGATGGGGGACATTCACCTTACATTCATTCTATCCAACCCACACCCTTGCTCAGCGAGATGCACTTCATTTTGAGTGCTGGGTACCCACTTTTCTCCACTCACCCACCCCAGACTGTTGCCTTTTTTGCGGTGACACACCTGGGCTCTCCAGTCCTGTGGAAACCACCTCTTCCACATTGCTACCATTCAGATTGGCCCTCATGATGCGATCAAGTGTGACATCAGACCAAAACACCAGCTCCTTGCTGTGGTGGAAGTCAAGGGCGATGGCGTTTTCCAGGTTGTTCAGGAGCAGCGTATACTCCGAGCGATGGGGCAACACTTGTCGGATATCAATGCGGTTTGCAAAGAGCAGCACTGGCTCTGGCCCTAAGAATACATGGGAAGACAGCATTAAGAATACTTGACAGCATTTGACAGGGTCCTTACCTACCACTTCCCCTGCATCAAGTTCCAGAACTTAGTTTTGCAGTACTGGCAGCAAGAAATCAACCCCCAAGTGAAAAACACTTCATAGACCTGTTTTCACATCCTCCATACACAGTCCAAACTCAAAGATGAGCAGTTTTAAACCTTTTTTGGCAAATACTAACTCAGCAAGAAGTAATCATTCCAGGTCCCACCTAAGCCTGCCTCACCTCAGCCTCTGAAACCATACTACTAGGAAGCCATTTGGCAGCTGGACTATAGTTCCTTTGTCCTATATCCATCTCCTAGCCATGCAAACACATACTCTACTACATCTTATACCGTAGACACAACTGAAATCTGCCTCAGCCAGATATAAACTCAGCAGGTACTTCCTTTGCAGAGAGAAAAAAACCCAAACCAGTATCAACATCCTAACATCTTAAGACTTTGAACAGGATTTCTAATTCCTCAGCTCCTACATTAGAGGAATAAAGGTTAAGACACTTCCTGAACAGAAAGAGAAAGTTGGTTTTGTCCCAGGGTCTGGGTCACCAGGAATGGCTAGGGACTAGGAAAAGAAGGTAAGGAGTCCTTTCCACTGACAGGGAAAGGAAACAGTAGTCAAAATGACACAAAATTTTCACAGGAACTCATCAACAACCTGGACGTATCTAATACTAATCCAGGTATGTACTTTTCCTCACATGTTGGCTTAGTGAACAGCACAATGCTGCCAGTAAAGAATTAGAGACATAATTATGAGAACTGGACCAACACACACACCCATAGTTGTGTTGGCAGGTTGAAATTCCCCTTTACCTAGAGCTTTGCAGCTACGCTTGTCAGGTCGCAGCTCGTAGCCTTGCTCACACCAGCACTGGAACCCTCCTTCACTGTTGGTACAGCCTTGGCTGCAGTAACCTTCCTCAGCACATTCATTCACATCTGCATATTACAGACAAAGAGAGAAAGTTACCACTAGATAGATTATCCGCACCCCAGGCAACCTCACCTATAGCTTGTTTAATGTTTTCACACTCTGATTTGCACCTATCACAGCCATCAATTTCAAACATATCAAAGCAGCAGGGAGAAGGCTACAGCTCCAAAAACCCACCTTGGCATGATCGGCCATCTTCCAGGAGCCTGTAACCTGTGTGGCAAGTGCACTGCACCAATCCTCGTACCATCTGGCACTTCTGAGCACAGCCACCATTGTTGACATTGCAATTCTCTTCCCCTGTGCGTGGACCTGCAAAAGGAATACGTGAAGATAACTGAGCTGAAACCACAAGACAGCTGCTTTCGCCCTCAGCTGTTAGGCAGCAGTCACCCTTCTAACCAGGCTGAGCAAGATAGAGAGAACATAGGCTGTGCTGGAAAGTCTTCTCTTCACAGTCAGAGCTCTCCTCTGCAGGCCACTACTAAAGCAGACAATGGAGCTCAGAACAACACGTTTTTAGGATTCACTATCTTTGCAGACAAATATTGATATCTGAGATCATAATCTTCTCCCCATTATTCCTTGTGCGCAGCCTGTAATTGGCAAACGCACAAAGGCCTTTTTCCTGAGTCTTCAACTCTCTCCCATTAACACAGTCCAGGCTTTCTTTCTTACACACATCCTTCAGTAACACTAGATAGACTCTCACATGTTACAGTGCCTCCATATATGTTTAAGACTGAACTTCAGAGAACTTACGACAGTTTTGATGAGGGCTCTCATCACTGCCATCTCCACAATCATTTGCTCCATTGCACAGCTTCCTCTGGCCAATACAACGCCCATTCCCACACAGGAACTGGTCTGGGGCACACTGAGGGGTGCCTGCAATAGAAGAATGGAAAGTAGCACACCACAGTTCACTGATGGAACAATAGCCATGGTGAAGAAAGGGATACAGAACATTTTATAAGACTTGTTACAAACTTTTCATATGAACATAAATCCATGACTTTCTCTTTCCTTTAATTAAGCTCATCTTGCACTCCTTACTGCTCAACCTATATTTATGCTGATTTGCAGGGTTGCAAACTCTCCTCTAGTCTGAGTTCACTATTGCTTCACTGTGAAGTTCAGCTAATTAGTTTCTCTCAGAAGGACTGGAAGATCCTAGCATAGTTCCCTTTGCTTCCAGATTCTACAACCCTACTCAGTGCATGCAAAGGAGGACTCTGTTCTTCACTTTAATCATCTGATCTGTCACCCCCGCATAGCTATGGATCTTAAACCTACCTAGGAAGGAGCATCTTGTTCAGCCCTAACTGCACTATGCTGACTTGGAATGAGATTTACATGCATCCTTGAAATCTGAGCTCAGGCAAGAGGATTTCACACAAGCTACATGCTTCAACTTCTGTTGTTGGCATGGAGACTGTACAGAATTCTTGTAAGTAAAGTAGTACTGTTTGTAAGGACTTTGCCAATATGATTCTTTCTTCGGCAATAACTGCACTGTTCTGTTGCCTTCGATTTCTTGTACCTCTTAAGCTGACTTGGTTAGTGGTTCCTAAATCATCACTGTCTGATAATCTCAAGAAGGTAACAGGACAATACAGCAGCAAAGAAATTTTAAGACTGGCAGACTCCTTGGAAGCAGTGTGGGAACGGGTAGTTGTGAGATTAACAAGTGCAGTTAAAAACTAACAGACACGCACTGGGAACATAAAATCAAATCACAAGCAGATCCACTTTTCAGAGCACAGGAATACTTTATATGAAAGATTATGGAACTTGGACTTCATTTGTCAAATTGAATATAAAGATCCTTACATCAGCTGATTGCCTAGTATTTTAGGAATCTTCTCCCTATGGTCAATAAAAATACAATTCTGGTCTAAAACCAAGAGGATTTTAATTCTTGCAACAGACATTGGGACACCACATTATGTCATTTAGAGGAGTCAACACATATTCTGCTTGGAAGTCTCAATATGATTTTTATTTATATACCATAGAGCTAAAGAAAAATTGCACAACTAACCTAACAGTGAAAACATCTGTACTCAAGCACCTTGAATTTGGTTTGAGGTGGAAAAGTTCAATTTCAGGCTCTAGAAGCTTGACTTGGCTTGTGTGACAACTGTTCTTTCAGTACCTCTAAGTGCTTTTGTTATCAGGATGAGGAAACAGGGTTACTGGCTTGTCTTTAAGTATAATGGCTTATTCCAGGATCACCACACTGACGCTCATGACAGCTGACCAACCTAGAGCAGCTGCTCTCAAATGGCTACAAAGTGCACCTCTCCAGGTCCTCTGAGCTCAGCTGTCCTTGCAGAACATTCACTCTCCACTCCTACTCTACTCACAAATCTACTTTATCACCCATAAATTCACTGTTTAGAATACACTGATCCAGAAGTGTCAGTATGCATAGCTGGGCTCTGTTCACTAGGATGAATTCACAGACCAGTACAGGTTATTCCTCAGCAAGGCCTATAGGCATCCTGAAGTCTTTAAGGAAAAGAGAAGATTCTAGACATTCCTTGAATCCTATCATAACACTAGAGTCTGTTGAAACTCTCCAATTCTCCATAACCATTATCATACAAAAGAATGGTGATACATGAAATGATTACTAGAGAGAGTGACTCCTGAGCAAATATCTAAGGGGAAAGCTGACACCCTTAACCTCTAAAACAAAGGCTTTATTCTTCTCTTCTACTAAATGTCCTTTTTGATTCTGCTGCCTGCTAGAATTGGTCGGCAATTTCACAATGCAGCATGAAAGCTAACCCAAAGTATCTAGAGGGTGTAAGTTGGAAATAAGCCATCTGACAAAGGTAGCGACATTGTACATTATAAAGGTTCCAAGTCTAAATGGAATTGTCTCAGAGCTCTGTGGTAATTGATAGTGTAGGGACAGTATAGGAAGAAAGAGGGATCTGATATTTGACCAGAAAACACCGTCACCTAAGTTAGTTTAAGCACATAGACTTGCACAAGTTTTCAAGCATGTAAGGCAGACTGCACATCCCATTCTTCAGGAAGGACAGAAACTCTAGGCTGGACTCACTGAAGCAATCCTATTACCTGTTACCTTCAGGATAGAAACATTAGCTATTAATCAGCAAGATAGCAGACCAAACCTGTGTTCTCACAGTTCTCCTCATCACTGTTGTCAGAGCAGTCATCTTCCCCATCACAACGCCAGGACAGACGGACACAGCGCCCTGACTTACAGCGGAACTGGTCAGCAGTGCACATAGATGTAGCTGAGGGACCCAACAAGGAACATTAAATGAGCAAGAAGGATCAGAAGAGATCCAATTACAAAGCTAAGAATCCCAAAAACTCTTCTGCATCCACAGAAGCTGAACGTTTCCACCAGCTCCTAGCACTCACTGCAGTTCCTCTCATCCGACTGGTCATCACAGTCAAAGTCTCCATCACACCTCCAGCCAGCATTAATGCACAAGCCACTGTTGCACATGAACTCTCCAGAGCGACAAGGTTGGTGAGATGCTGCAGAGATGGTAAAAAATACAAAGAGGAAATTCAGACCAATGTAAAATCCCCAAAGCACATCAGTACCCCTTACCTTCCATTACGATGGAACTTAACTGTGAATAGATTTCTCCCAGAAACTGCTTTAGTTCCTGTAAGCAAAAGTGCACTGACTGTACAGTTCTCAACACTATTCTCACTTTCCAGAGTTAAAAAATCCTCAAAAATGAAAGAGCCAGTTTATGTGTGAACAATCAGATTGTGATCTACACTGCAACTCCCCTCCAGCCAATGCAAGATCCATTTAGGTTTGCAACTCAGATGCTTGGACCAGTCCATACCCTGCACTAACTTACAGCAGTCAGATTCATCAGACCAGTCCCCGCAGTCATCATCACCATCACAGTGGTAGATGTCCAAGATGCAGCGTCCATATGCACACTGGAACTCCTCCAAGCTGCAGGTGGCAGCTGGAACATCTGATGCTAACAAGGGAATCCAAGAAAAATTGTATGAGGAAACAGGGTACAATCCAGCTTAGAAGCAACCTTCTCAGTCCAATAATGGACTAGCTAGTGTTCAATGGAAAGGGTTTGGAAATTCCTAGTCATTGCTGCATATCTTTGCATGACTTGTGTTACTGAGAGGAACTTGAATGTTGGTTTTGCTTCACTGTACAGCATGTTAAACATACATATATAAAGACACCCATGCAGACAATCCATTAAAAATAATTTTTAAAAAAGCTACATAGGATGTTAGTCTATAAATGTTTAACTTTTCAAGAACCATTAAATTCTAGAGAAGCAAACAGCTATGAATAAGAGTGTCACCTTCCATCTTAGGCTTGAAACACTATGTCTTAGCGCCCTTCAGAAAGTGTTTAAACTCTAATATTAAATCTGAAAAAGGTAGACACAAAAACATGTAAGAATACAGAGCTTTGGGGTGGCTCTGTATTAAGGACTGAAGCATGTCAGAATGCAGCATTAAAGTAGAGAGTGATTGCTTTAGAATTTTAACAAAAATAAGCACTTGAAGACCAAAGGAAGTAAGCAAACAGCAAGGTGCCCAGGCCTGCACCTGACCTTTGAGGATTTCCCTCTACGTTTCCTCTCACCAAAACAACCATGCCTTTCAGTAAGGAGCACTGCCAGAAAGATGACCCTGGGCAAAGCCAAACAGACTTACAGTCAAGGATTTGCCTACTGTTCTCTTCTCAACAGTGCACTAGGTGGGAAGGGATGGAAAATATTTTGAGTCCCACACAATAGAATCTGACACCTCTTCTCAAACTGTCTGGAGAATTAACTGCGTGCTTCAGGCATACAAGTCTCCCAGTTGAGCAGCTCTGAAAATAAATCCATTAAATGAAAGAGAAAAGAAAAACTGGAAAAGAATAGTCTGGGAAGTGAGTTACACCTGTCTCTCCAACCTGAAATGGAGGGCACAGCCTGAAGATACGCACTAAGAGCTTTAATTCAGTGAGTGTGCAGTGACTGGATACGAAATGTGCGTTAATGTGTGCCTCACCAAAGGAGCCTGAAAGGAATGTTTCGGTCCCCTTGAGGAGAAAATTAATTCATGGACTTAAATTATCATGTCATGTTATTCAATTATAACACACACATCCCCATAAGAAAAAAAACAAAAAAACAAACTCTCAAAAAAGAACAGTGCAATCCACCTTATCCTAGATGAATGACAAGCATGATTGAAGATAAGGAAAAGATGGCAACCACATGGATGAAGATAAAAGAACAGAAGTAGCCAAACTGAGCTTTTTAGCAAGTTACTTAAAATGCCTTATAGACAAATGTCAGCCAGGACTCAAGTAGCATTCCAGCCCAGAAGCAGTCACCAGTTCTGGGTGCCACTCCACTCCCATAGGAGGCAATGTCGCAACATCTTCCCCTCTCTTCCTGAGCGTCTATCCATGGCCTTCGGTGAAGTGACAGGCAAAGGAACAAAAAAGGGAGAGGGGTAAAGGAGAGAGAAAGAGGTTCGCTTCCTCCTAGAGCCCTTTCCTCGCTCAGAAATGTTTTCAGTCCCTGGCTTCCTGCCAACTCTCATTATCTGGAGAGATAAAAGACAACTCCCCCATGTATCCACTCCCCCTGCCCTTCAGGAGCTGGCGGCCCTGATGCCCCTCCCAGAGCCTTTTGAAGTTTCCTACTATCTAGAACAAATTCTGCAAAATGCTCTCAAAGGAGAGCAGGGTGGGGGAAGGGACCACTGCAAGTTCCAGACACAGGGACAGCAGTCAGACACAGAAGAGAGGCAGCATGGGTTAGGAAAGGACACAAACTCCTGTCCCACTTGCTACAAGCCTGTGAAGGTGAAGAAGAAAACAACTGTTGGGGGTTCTCATGTCCTCCCCTTCCCCATCAGTCACTTTTTGGGCAACGCCCTGCAGAAAGCACCTAAGTGAAAAGAGGTTGGGCAGGCAGGCAGTCCCTGCAGTGTGCAGTCCCTGCAGTGTGCAGTACCTGATGATTCTGTCAATAAGCAGAGAACCACCCCTCTTCCAAAATTTCAGTAAGGAATCAGACAAGAGAAAAAAGAAGGGAACCATTTTTTTCCCTTCCCCCCTGCCCTCCAACTCCTATAGTTTTATACAGAGCTATCTTCAGTAAAGTGTAAGCCTCCTACTCTGACTCAAGGTCACAACCACGAGAAGGAACAGAGAAGCAGCAAGGCACAGACAAAATATGCCTGTGAGGTAACACAAGAGAAACACCATCCTCTTGTGCCCTCTGGGGTAGGCAGCTGAAGACAGCACAGCTGCCAGTAGAGGCAGGACTAACTTGACTTTGATCTCTGCTGCAAAAAACTGCCAAAACCCAAGATGATCAAGTCCAAAGGGCTATTTCCTGTGGTTACAAAGCAAGGAGAGCACTTACGGCAATTCTCTTCATCTGAGCCATCCTTGCAGTCTGTGTCACCATCACAGAACCAGTGCTCAGCTATGCAGCTGCCGTCACTGCAACGGAATTCTTTCTCCGAGCACTTTCTCATATCTGCAGAGACAGCAATACAAAAAAAGCCCTGGCTTTTCTGAGGGTACCCAGGAAACCACTACACCATTCTCCTGACGCTCCTAGGGCACCCACAAACAAGATCTCTCATTAAACCACACGTATCCCTGTCAAGCAGGGCCTGAGCAAAACCATCACTGTTCACTTAATTAACATATGGTGCTGGATTCAAAAGGAATCCAATGGGACTTCACAATGGCATGTCAAGGAATAAAAGGTCTCAAGTGGTTTTCTTGCCTGGCAGGTAAGCCACATAGCCTGAGATCCCAAGCAGCCAGCCCATGGAATGGAATATCCTACAAGCTCCGAGCCTTCACCACGCTCAGGAGATCCTAAAGCTGCACAGGCTGGAATCTGCACAACTCCTTTTAAAGCACTGGGAGGGCGATACTTATAGAACCACATAACTCACCACACTGCTCATCACTGTTGTCGCCACAGTCATTGTCACCATCACAGTGCCACAGGCTGCGGATGCAGTATCCATTCTGACATGAGAACTCATCTTCCTCGCACTCCCGTGGAGCTGCAGGGACACAATGAGCATAAGGTGAAGGTAAGGCAAGAAGATTCAGCTTGCAGAACACCAAACATGAGACATGTTACAGATCAAGCAACATCATCCTCCAAGGACACTACAGCGTTGGAGAGCTGATGCTCCCAACAATACCAGGAGAGCAACTGTGAGATTTCTTGAGTGTCTCTCTTCCATTCCATTCACAAGTCAACAGTACAGCTGGCTCTAAAACTTGAGAGTATAGGTTGGAGGAAATACAAGGAACAGAGAGATGAAGCCATCCATCCTGCACTGGTATGCTAGCACAGCTCCAAGTCAGACTCAAGATATTCCTGTACAGAAAAAAAAAAGGCAATCCAGGCCTCTTTTTAAAGGAATTAATAGCTCATATCTAACAAATAAGTACTGATAGACTTATATTTCTACATTCCTTTCATAACAGTGCCAAAGCGGTCTTCAAAGGAAAGAAAATGTTCATTAAAAAAGGAGACAGAAAATTTGAACTTCCTCTTCTGAACACCTCAGTATTTGCAGCCTCATTCCACCCTCCTTGCTCATCTGCTAAGGATGCTTGCCTGTAGACCAGTGAGGAAAGGAAAGGGACTGCAAAATTAGTACCTGAGGATTTTAATCCAACACAAACCCTCCTACAGTTACTGCTAGTCTGAACAACCCCACAGGAATCTCTCCTGCACAGAACTTTGCCTTCCTCCTTTCCTTATTCTCTAAATCTTCTGATCACACCCTTCTCCACTGTTATCATAGATATGAGGGCATTGCAACATTTTATGAAAAAAAGAAAACCAAGCAGACCCACATCTATATACCATATCTTTCATGAATATATTTGAACAGACTGTAAAATTGATCTCAGTCCAGAGTTCCGGAGTGTCATGCAGGATGTCAACGCCTGAACCTTGCTTCCCAGCTCTTTGCCCAAAAAGGCAGGCAAAGATCAGTGGTATACTGATCAAAAAGCAAACTCATTTCCACGCAAGTAGTGGACATGGAATACTTTACAGACAAGAGCTCTATTTTCACATTTCTTGAGTTGGGGTTCCTCCATCAGAGTCACTCTGGAGCTCCATGCACAAAACTTTTGTAGAATTCAAGGGCTGTGGAGTGATGCTTACTAAGGAGCTGCAACCACCTCAACCAGAGAGCAGAACAGTTCTGCTCTTATCTGCAGCCTGATGCCAGCCCTAGCAACCAGCATGGTTACAGCAAAGCTGAAGCTCCAGTGCTACATAACACGCTGGTTCTCTGGCATGCATTGCCAAGTACAGACCTGATGATTTGTTGTGGAGAAGGAAGTTGTATCCCTGAACACCTTTCCTAATGAAAGCCAACCACAAGTAACTCTTGTTCTCAACACAAAAGGGAAAGGAGGGGGTTGGAAGTCAACGACTCAAGCAAAATTTCCTCCATTTTAATAATCTGTAGAAGCCCAACAACAGTGCTCACAGCTAGCAAGCTACCATGGCAAATCTTTTGAAGATGTCACCTCACATGGCAGGAGACGATCAGCTTTCAGAGTAATCTGTCTTTGTGTGGGCAGTATCCCTACAGCACCTCCCTCCCCTCAAGGAGCTCTGTTTCAAGAGACAGGATGCTGGTGACAGCCCCGCACCTCACCGCAGAAAAGTCAGACAGTGGAACACAAGGCCACAGGAAGTCAGCCAGACAGGCAGTTCAGTAGGATTTGGCAAGGTTTAGGTGTTTCCACAAACAGGGGAGGGCATGAAGAGCTCAGCTCAGGGAAGTACTTCATGGGATATTAACTAGCAAGACTGCAGGGCATAAACGGTTCTACAGCTGGATGAAGAAGCATCCCCTCCCCCAGAACAGGCAGCTGAACAGCAAGCCAAGTGCCAAGACAGCAGGGCTTAGAGGTATACACCTCTGCCAGCGTCAGGATATAGCTTATTTCAGGCCAGAGGTCTGATTAAGTGGTTAAACTCTTCAATTCCTGCAATAAAAAGGGTCAACTTTCCCCAGCCATGGCAGGCAGGCACTGCACCCACCCTCTTCCCTCAGAGAGGTGACTTACGGCAGTCCTGTTCGTCAGAGTCATCCTCACAGTCATTGTCTCCGTCGCAGACCCATGACCGGCGGATACATTTTCCGTTGTCACAATGGAAGTCCAAGGGGGAGCAAGTGGGCAGCACTGCAAGAGCAAAGAAACACTTCATGGAGCTTCCTTCCTGACAGCAAAGCTCCTTCCCTCCTGAGGGAACAGGACTACACCTCTTAGAAACAAAAGACATAAAATTTCAAGTCATCAGAAAAGCTGTTCCTCAGATGGGGGGCCAGGGTAGGTCTGTAGCTTGGCAGTCTCTCTTCCCCAGAGAAACACTGACCTTTCCACAATAGGAAATTGCTGCTGCAATTCCCCCACTGAGTTCCTTTTTCCCTTTTTCGTCCCTGAGCCTGCTGTCCTCCTCTCTTCCCAGGCACTTGTTTCATAAGAAGCAAAATTCCACTATCAACATCTTTCCTGCATGTGACCCGGTGCAGTGCATCCTGTTTCTATTAAACAGCAAGTTCTTTAGAGTGAGAACTATAAGAAGCAATGTTTGGGGGAACAGGACTTTACAAAGTAATATGCTATAGTGTGTTTCAGCACGGGAACTTTACCATGCTTTTTGTCTAAGAAATTTGCAAAGAGAAGCTTAGAAGCAAGAATCCACTGCTGGGGATAATTTGCTGTTCCTCAGGTGTGGACAACAGAGTCCAAACCCTGGTAGAGGTTTTTGAAGGGACAGAAGAAGAGGACAGATATGGGATGATGCTTGCCTAAACAGGAGTATGTTGGCAATGGAGTGGAACTACAAATCCACAGTGTTTTAAGAGGCCTGGAGCCACAAAGCTGGAATTCAAGGGGGATCATCAGCCATGTTCTTCCCTCCGCAGATGAGAGGAACACTCAGCTCCAGGAGGCTCATACTTTTAAGTGGTGCCAGCTGTGGTAGGCAATAGGCTGCACAAGACTGTTCCTGACAGGTGTGTTCTCCAAAGAACAACATTTGCTCAGCAATGTGAAGGGGCAAGGGCTACAAAGGCTAGTGCCTGAAATCCTTTCATCCCAGCCCAGCATGCCGACAGCATCTCCCATCTGTCACCAGGCAGGCCGGCCCTGCTCTGCTGTGCTGCTACTCCTTTCCTTGCCAACACTATCTTGGAGGCGGGAGTGTAAATGGAGGGAGGTGGGTAAAGTAAGAAGGTGAAGACAGCAGCCACACACGAAAGGAGAAGGATTTAATAAGGAGAACATATAGACACATTTTCAGCTTTTCCAGCTTTCTCAATTCTCTGTTTCCCCTTGGCCCAGGAGTGCTCCAATGTCCTGTGAAAGCAGCATGGATTATACTATCCTGAATCATTCACTGCTCTCTATAGCAAGTGCCCCACCATAAGAACACACTAGACTAGTGCATTTAAATCCAGACTTGCTCTAACATCTCTTTTTCTAACCACAAATTCAGATCATCTTCTCAGCTGTTCCTGTAGGCATAGGCATTTCTGCACCTGAGGACATCACTGCAGATATAACTGCTCCCAACACTCACAGAAATCAGCAGTGGCCCTCGGGAAAAGGTCCCTCCCATCAAGTCCAGGATGTTGCATGCAGATATATATCAGGTCATATTCAGCTACTTCTGGGCACCAGAGGGGTATGAAGGAGCTAGAAGGATACAAAATGGTATTTTCACCCTGCAGGCTTTACAGCACCCTGATCTTCCAATAGCTGGGCCATTTCCTTATGTTGCACTTTCTCTGAGAACTCCTGTGCTGCTGCAGCAAAATGAAGAAGCAGCTTCCTCTTCTTCCCCAGGGCAGGTCGAAGGGGAAAACTCTCCAATTCACAAACTCTGCTTCCAAATAAAACCAAGACATTTTTGGACTCAAATGGTCAGTTGCACACATCAGACCTCTCTTCCCCAAGCACGACTTCCCTACACTGCAAGCTGAGTAAACTTTCCCGAGCCTCAGCTGCAGTTTCAGGCCCAAGACCACCCTCCCAGCATATGCTTTATCGGGATTAATCACCAAAGGACTGTACAGGAGCCACCTGGAAGGGAATTTAGATGCTGACTCTCCAGGGGAGAATTCTTCAGGCTCCCAGAGGGTTAAGCCATTAGCACTGGTTCAGAGCAGATACCGTTATCCCACTGAACTGCTGCATCCCTTCATGAGGTAACAACACAAAATGAAATTCCACCCCAACAGGGAGCAGTTTAGCCAATGTCATACTGTCCTAGATATAAAAATGGAGCTTTAAGCACAGGAGAGGCAGAGCTGGGGAAAAAGAGCAAAACACAAACTGCTATGAGGACCAAATTCCCAACCCAGCAGACAGCAAGTGTGTGCTAACCCAGACAACACTGGGGGCTGGGGACAGGGATGGAGCGGGGGGTGGTGTTAAATTCCCTGCTACAGGAGCTTTCCTTTAGAGAAGGATGAAAATCCACAAACCCACTTAAGACAAAAAAATCCCAAACTAATGAATGAGGGCTAAAGTCTCACAGAGCAGAGGAACTGTCAATGGAATCAGAGCAGGGATCCACATAAACTTGTAACCTGAATTTAGTAACGGTCAGAAATAGATGCTTCAAATGAACATGCAAGAGATTCTAGGAGCAGCTTTCACTTGGGAGCAGTATCTTCCTAGCTCTGCCCTCCCAATCCAACATCCCTTCTTCCCATTAAAAAGCAAAATGTCTACACAAAAAATTCCACTATACAGCTCTTTGCTCTAGTGTTGTTACTAATCAGTTCTTTTGTTGGCCATTTATTACTTCATATTTTGATGAGTTTTATTCCTATGGTGTTAAAGCAGAGGGCATATCATTAGCCCAGAGTGAATATTTAGTGCAGATGCAAATATATACAAAGTGTTTGGAAATTTGAAGTTAGCAGGAAATTCAGAACTTAAGAGGTCACACTTAGGACACTCAAACAACATCGACTGTATTTTGTCCTGACATGATGGAACAGCTATACAGTCTGGTAAGTGTATTACTGTATCTCATATAGGTCACTTGAAAAGCCATAGTCAGAAGAAGGGCACGTGGCAATACAGATGAAACAGCAGGAACTCCTTTCACTGATAGAGATGGAGCAAGATCTCTTCCTCCAGCTGAAAGACAACCTGGATTAGCATCTAGAAGACTAGAAACTGAACCCCCATATTCTCTTCCCAGATTTATATTGATGCATGACCATGGGACAGTTCTGTCTCTTTAGTCTCCCTTCTATAACCTGTAAAATTAAGGCTATCTATTACTTCTGAAGACAGCTGCAAGTCCTTCATAGGCATTGCTTCCACCAAGGAGAAAGCAATGACAGATTGCACTGACCTGCTTTCACCGCTACTTCTAGCAGGATTATGTAATGCCAACAGAAAACACAGTTAAGTCTTAACTCCCCTTCCCTGATCAATTCCAGCTTGATCTCTCCATATCTATGCAAAGAAACAATATTTTCCTAAAAGAGATGAGCAAAAGCAAGTCCAAGGATGGAGTTGAAGGCAGGCAAATGCCCAGATAGACAAGGACCAACTCACCTCCCCAGACAGCGCAGAGAGGCAGGATGGGGAGCAAGCCCAAGGAAGGAGAGTCAGTGGGAAGAGCAAGGCTGGGTAGCAACAGCTCAAGAGAGCACATCTGTCAACTGACAGTGAGCAATACAAAAAGGCCTTTGAACTTCCAACCATTTCCCTGAGCTCATCCCAGTGCATGGCCACACTGGACATCATCCAAGGTTTCAGCAAAGTTAGGTCTATCATAAGCCTGCTAGTCCTCCCCCCTCCCAACTCCTGTTGCACAGGACACTCTTTTATTGCCAAGCAGAAGGGGAGGGGGGAGGGCGAGGGAAAAGGGAAGTGTATAAGGTGAAACGCAGACTGAATCACGTCCCACTGTCCTTTGAACACTTTATCCCTATTGCCTGTGGCGAGCAAGTTGCTTTGTACTCAAGGACAGCAAGCAAATCGTGTTCAGAGCTCTGGAGCGCAGCAGCTTAAACAATACTGGTTGTCTAATAAGACAAACTCTCATTCGCATGAAGAATGAGAAGTCAATTTAAAAAATAATAAAACAAAAAATTCAGGCTACCTGCATCAGAGAACTGCAGTCTGACCCCCAGCTCTGTCCATGCTCATGTGTGTGTATGAGCACAGATATACCCAAAACCAGAGATCTGCATGCTGAGATTTGCAGCACAGCGGGCAAAAAGTTCAGTAAAACAATGAAGTATGTTGGTCCACTCTGAGGAAGACATAGGAGACACTCTATTTTACTAACACACATTTCGGAAAATCTAGTTCCAGAGTAACATGTTTCCAATTGCACTGCTGAATTGTATTTAAGGATACTGCCAGTCAAAAGGATAAGAAAGAAAAAGAAAGAAAAAAATTAATAAAGTATTAGCACCCAATCTCTCACAGCCCTTTGATCACTATCACTCACTCTGCCTGAGGGGGCACTGCGTTAATTCTGATAGGTTTTAAAGGAAAAACACATACTCTGAGCTCAATAAAATGACAACGTTGCAGATAGAGAACTGGTATGTTTACAAGAGAATACTGAACTCTTGACCAGAGTTTCTAATTCATAAAACTTGACATTTAGAAGTGAAGCTTCACCTGAACAGTTGCATCTGAGCTCAAGACTGGTGATGAAATAAAGGGCAGAGGGAAAATTATTCTTTTAAAGTTTCCATTACTTTTAGTAAAAGATCTGAGAAATTTTTATTCTCACATCACCAGAAAAATTTTTGTTGTGGGACTGATAAGCAGGCTACAGATAGTCCTGTTTCTGGAGAGGAAGAGACCCTCTCCTGGGCTTGAATGAGTTGTAGCTCAACAGGAACTCCATACATTTCCCAGTGAGATGGGAACAACAGATCACTTTCAGTAAACTTTCAGGTAAAAGGAGTAAATTCTTCCTTCAGTCCCTTTAAATGAAAAACAACAGTACACGGAGCTAAGAAAGCAAGTCTGTGCCCCAAGAAGTTACATGTTTATAGACTATGTATGATACAGATCCAAAATTCAGAGCAAAAAGGCTCTTCTGGGGGGATGGTTATAAGGGGATTTGGTGTATCTTCAGAGAAACAGAATTATTTATCAATCCTCAGGCCAAGTTGACTCAGTTGTCCTTTCACCCTTGCCACAGGAAGTAAGACTCACTCACACCACGCTGGACTTCAAAGGATGTGCAGGAGGGCAGAACGAAAACCATTCCTCTGTTTGCATATGGCTTTCTTTAGGGACAGTCCAAAGTAGTCTCTGTTGGCACGAGGCAGGAAGCCAGCTGAGCTACTCTGAGCATGTGTAGCAAGGGCTTCCAAGCCAGATACTGTCAGCAAGCCAGGGAGCTGACACTAGAGAAAGCCTATGAAGCTGGCATGACAGCTGGGAGGTTGCTTATTGCTATTATTACTACAGCACTCTGGCTTGTAAACATGATCCAGAGCAGGAAGCAAGCATGTCATGGAATAATTGGCTTCCATCACAAGAGGGTATCAAATTTGTAAGGAAAACAGTTTCTGTCACAGGTAAGCAGAGGCAGGGCTCCCCCTAAAACAGCAGGAAAATACCTATGAGGAGCAGACATTCCAATGGAAGTGTAACGTGTCTGTGATGTGCAGAAACTGTACCATTTGAGGAAAAACTTAGTGCAACCAACTCAAAAAGTGGTAACTTGTTTTACAGTTTGTAAAAAAACATTAAAAACTAAACAAAGCAAAACTCATCACATTTATCTCGAAGCTGAAAGTCTCACAAGAGTAAGCATTCCCTGTGTCTGCTCTTGTTTTTCATAGCTGTAACTCCTCTCACTGCCAAGTATCTTGCTTTCTTTTTTTCTTTTACACCACACACACTGTGTTTTAAGCTGTCATTCTTTAATAAAACGACAGATTACCCATTCAGGGTTAGAAAATTGCATTAATATAGAATTTTGTAAACTCCAATCAATTACTCAAAAACATGCACATTGCAAGATTGAATCTTGACTTGCTAAAGTAATTTTCACCTTTACCCCCAGCCTGTGTTTCACTCTCTTGCTTTATTAGGAGTCCAGTGTCTTCCCATTCTCCTCTCCTTTTCCCAACAAAATAGACAAAATTCCCCCAGCTGCTCATTCTTGTTGTATTGGTTTACAGTATAGACATGAGCCTATGAAACACTGACAAAAAGTACACCTTAAAAAAGTATGCTTACAGTGTTATTCTTATGGAAAGTTAAAACAACAAGAGAAAAAAGAAAATGTTGTAACTCTAAAACTAGTTTGCAGCAGGCCAGTGGAAAGCTGGGATTCCTTGCAAACACTTCTGTTCACTCTTCTGATCAGAGACATCTACTTGATGATACCATAATTCCTGTCTTTAAAACTCAGAGCTGCACATCCATACATTGCTGGAAAAGAATCCAGATTGCCTTAGCATCTCAGAAGAGTACATCCAAGCGGTAGCACAGACAGAGATTCATAAGTCAGAACAAACCACTGTACCCACTCCAACATGAAGACTACCCCATGGTTTTTCAGGAATCTCACTAATTTTTTAGCTAGGCCTTTAATATATTGGGGTCTTGTACGATGACTTCATCAGAACAACCCAAAGCTTCATCTCAATATTAGTATTTAAAAGAAATTGACTAATTTCAAACCTGGTGGAAGTCAATAAAAAATACATAAATCAAGTTCAAAAGAGAGAAGTACAAAATTTCACTCCAACTAGAGCACTGTATGTATGTCACAGACAAACCACCAGGGAAGCAAATTAAAACTGGTGAAACAACCGTTCTCACATACTTTGCGCATCAGTGCTGATTTGTGAGAAGCTTAAATGGATTTAAAGTTCAAGTTGCTGTTCAAAGGGATTCACACCCACCCCTGCTCTTGCACTCCCACTGCTTGTTTATGCTTGGCAGAGTGAGAAAACAAGTAAAAGAAAAGTTAACCCCACAAATGAGTACACCTTCACAAGGCTGCTGTATGCCAAGCAAGAGGTATTTAGTGAGTAGTCTTCTCTAGTAAAAAGTTTCAGTGCCATAATAACTACACAAGACAGGAAACAGTACAAACAACTATGACATAACTATACTGTAGAGTTCATCTAGTTCTTACAAGCTACGAATATATCATATACCTGGATTCATAATGAGCAGCTACTCACAACAACACATAGCAAGCTTAGTGGAACAAGTGTTCCTAGGGCTCCTCCACTGCAACCTTGCATGTCTGTGCTGAAGCCATGTACTTAACATTTCCATGTCATTCTTAGCCCCATTGCTTAACTTTTATTTTTTGCTTTCTTATTTCCACTAAATTACACTCAAAGTACTGCGGGCTGTCAGCTGAAAAAGTTCCCTTTTTTGTACTTATTCTACCACAACACAGTATATAAATTGGCAACTCATATTTTAGTGCTTCCCCTTGAGTCACTTTTCTGCTCTGAACAAACGCTCTTTATCTGCCCTCCAATCTCATCAAATGTACTTTCCTTCTCCCTACATAATAGTTTGCCTCTCTCACCAAATTGCAGAGACCTACAGTGCAAGTCATGTTGTGAATGAGATCATGGAATTACAGAATCACCAAGGTTGGAAGAGACCTTTGTTCAACTGTCAACCCAGCACCACCAAAATCACCCCTAAACCATACGCCCAAGTGCAATGTCTAGATGCCTCTTGAACACTTCCAGAGATGGTGACTCTACCACCTCCTGGGACAACTTACTGCAGTGCCTAACCACTCTTTCAGTGAATTTTCTTTTCTAATATCTAATCTGAACCTCTCCTGGTGCAATTTAAGGCCATTTCCTCTCGTTCTTTCACTTGAGATGTGCGTGAAAAGACTGACACCCACCTCACAACCTCCTTTCAGGTAGTTGTAGAGGGCTGTGATGTCCCCCCAAGCCTTCTCTTCTCCAGGCTAAATAACTTCAGCTCCTTCAGCTGCTCCTCATAAGATGTGCTTTCTAGACCCTTCACCACCTTTATTGACCTTCTCTGGACATGCTCCAGCATCTCAATGTCCAGTTGAAGTGAGTGGCCCAAAACCAAACACAGGATTTGAGGTGCAGCCTCACCAATGCCAAGTATAGAGAGACAATAACTGTGGCCCTGGTCCTGCTGGCCACACTGTTTTTGATACAGGCCAAGATGCCATTTGCTTACTTGGCCACCTGGGCATACTGCTGGCTCATGTTCAGCCGCTGTCAACCAGCAGCCCTAGGTCCTCTTCCACAGGCAGCTTTCCAGCCACTCTTATCTCAGCCTGTAGCGCTGCCTGGGGTTGTTGTGGCTCAACTGCAGGACTCATCACTTTGCCTTGTTGCACCTTATACAGTTTTTCTCAGGCCATTGATCCAGCCTGTCCAGACCCCTCTATGGAGTCTTCCTACTCTCCAGCCGAGCAACACTCTTGCCCAGCTCAGTGGTGTCTGCAAAGTGACTGAGGGGGCACTCAACTCCCTTGTCCAAATTATTGATAAAGATATTAAACAGGACTGACCCCAATACTGAGCCCCAGGGGACACCTGATCTGCCATTAGTAGATTTAACTCCATTCACCACCACTCTCTGGGCCTGGGCATCCAGACAGTTTTCTACNAGCTTTCCAGCCACTCTTATCTCAGCCTGTAGCGCTGCCTGGGGTTGTTGTGGCTCAACTGCAGGACTCATCACTTTGCCTTGTTGCACCTTATACAGTTTTTCTCAGGCCATTGATCCAGCCTGTCCAGACCCCTCTATGGAGTCTTCCTACTCTCCAGCCGAGCAACACTCTTGCCCAGCTCAGTGGTGTCTGCAAAGTGACTGAGGGGGCACTCAACTCCCTTGTCCAAATTATTGATAAAGATATTAAACAGGACTGACCCCAATACTGAGCCCCAGGGGACACCTGATCTGCCATTAGTAGATTTAACTCCATTCACCACCACTCTCTGGGCCTGGGCATCCAGACAGTTTTCTACCCAGTGAACAGTGCAGCTGTCCAAGCCACGAGCAGCCAGTTTGCCCAGGAGAATGCTGTGGGAAACTGTGTCAAAGGCTTTACTGAAGTCTAGATAGACAACATGCACAGCCTTTCCCTCATCCACTAAGCAGGTCACCTTGTCATAGAAGGAGATCAGGTTGGTCAAGCAGGGCCTGCCTTTCATAAAAACCTATGTTGGCTAGGCCTGATCTCCTGACTGTTCTGCATACACTGTGTGTTGGCACTCAGGATCTGCTCCATGACCTTCTCTGGTACCGAGGTCAAGCTGAAAAGCCTGTAGTTACCTGAATCATCCTTCTGACCCTTCTTGTAGATGGGTGTTACATTTGCTAATTTCCAGTCAAATGTGACTTCTCTGGTTAACCAGGACTGCTGGTAAATGATTGAAATTGGCTTGGCAAGTTCTTTCAACACGTCCCTGATTACGGTTGGGTGCACCCCTCTGGGCCCATAGACTTGTGGGTGTCACTTGACAAAGCAGGTCACTAATCATTTCTTCCTCGATTATGAGGGCTTCACTCTGGTCCCTGTCACTAAATTCCAGCTCTGGGACTTGGGTATCCTGAGGACAACCAGTTTTGGCATTAAAGACTAAGGTAAAAAAGGCATTAAGTAACTCAGCCTTTTCCTCAGTTTCCTGACATTATGCTACCCTCTGCATCCACAAAAGGATGATATCCTCTCCTTAGCCCTCCTTTTGCTGTCAATGTATTTATAGGAACTTTTTTTGCTGCCTTTAACTGCAGTGGCCAACCAACTTAGAAACTGAAAATTAAAGAAGGCAGAAGTCAAACTCAGTCCCTACATTCTCTGTCTCTGCTTTATACACTTCCCAACCTCCAATGCCAATCTGCAGACTGATCACAGTTCAGCATTACTTCCTAGTCTGTACAGTTTCCATTCAAATGCATATGGGCCAGATCATCTTAATATATTAGGGATACACCGTAACTTCAGCTTTACTGTGCATGACCAAAAGGTTCCTCTCTTTCAGGCCGTAGAGAGCCATGATGCATCAGTAGATGCCAAGAGAAGAGCAGAAAAAAGTAGCAAGTAAGTAAATGTTCTTCCTCAGAAAACAAGATCTGCCTTTATTTATAATAAAAAGAATTCCCAAACAAGAGGTGGCATATTCATCTTTAACTGTCCTTCATGGGTTATACATCCATAAACTTGTCAGATTGCTGTCTGAGAATGCTGAAATTTCAGAATCAATGTTTTGTGGCAAGTTGATTCACAGCTTAAGCATATGTTGTATGAACAAACAACTCTTGTTAGCTCTGAACCACCCTCTGCTAGTTCCTATGGAAGATCTTCTCTCTCCCGCCCCCTAGTACTACCATGCCTACTTGTAAAACTTTTAGTGCTGGAAGTATAAAGGTGAACTACAAAGAAGATCACATCAACAAGTATCACTTGTCTAAATCCTTACTGAGCCCACCAAAAAATCGCCAAAACATTCCCACCATCATCCCCCCATTCTTCCTCATCACTCCCCCAATCCCCCCAGCAAAAAACGCACACACACAAAAGGAATCCTCCTTTGTGCTTAAAAAAAAGCCAGTAAAACCAGTTTATCTATTGGATATGCCTTACCTCCCCAGGCCCCTTAGTCTTGCTCAGATTCTCCTTTTTCATCCTGTGCAACTGCACAGAGCCTCCTCCTTTCTATTTCTTTGGTTCGCAGATCCCCATTTTCCTCCTTTTTGAGTATAGCAAGTTCTCATATTCACCCTTTTCTTTACTGGATGTAAACACACAAGGTTTTCATCCCCTTTCTTTGATTTCTCCAGTTAAGGTCACTTCCTTGCCCAATTACCCTTTCATTAATCATCTTTAAACCAAACACTGATCATCTCAATTTGCAGGTAGCCTGTTTATCAAAATCCCATTTTTCTCTCAAGGTCTTCCACGCTGCTCAATATTTGCAAAATTTTAAGAAAAAAAGAAGTGAGAAGGAAACAAATTTTCACAAAGTTGGGTTGACATCTCTCACACTTAAGGAAAAACATTTCTCTAAAACAGTATTTCAAAGACAAGGAAAGTTCCCTTCCATTCACTAATCAACAGCAGAAACCAGGGAAGGTTAGAGAAAGATCCAGCAGAGGAAGATAAATTCTTCACTCGTGTTCCTTGACAGGACTCTTAAATTTTCAGCTCTAGGGAAACTTTCAGGAAAGGAGTTCCAAGAAGTGGAGCCTTTTTTTCCACCCTTCAATTCTACCCTGGTCTGTGGAATCCAAAGAGATGAGGTAAGAAAGCGACTTATATGTGGCTCCAGGGAAAGAGGCTTCCTCTATTCATTTGTATCATGCTAAACCAATTCAGACTGACATTTCACATCAGTTCTCACCTAGCTGTGCTCAGCTACATAGGTGCCAACACTATGTAGGTACACGGTAGCTGCAAGGTAACTTCTCTCACCAGATCCCAAGACCAATGAATATTATAGTGTTTACCTTTCTCTCCCTTCATAGGGCAGCCAGCACAGAAACTACAGAGTTACTTAAGAGGGCGGACACCCTCAAAACACTTCTTCACACTGTTCCTTTTTCATTAATATTTACAGAAAAACCATATAATTTAGCTCACAGATAGTGCTTTTGCAAGAGTGGGGGAAAAAAGTACTTCTCTCTGTTCCTCGTCTCCCTCTAAAATATTCATGTCCAACAGCCATCTAAAACAAGCTGCAAAAGCCAGAGCCAGTGTTTCGCTGTGCTTTATGTCAGTAGACACCAGCTCTGTTTGATTCTGAGTACTCTGATGTCAGTCAAAAGTAGGTCATCTAAAACCCAAAACACTTGTCTTACAAATGGCACAATTTGCCTGTGAAACCGAGAAGCAGCTGCAGAGAAGAAGACATTCAATTTTCCCAAACCCAAGTCAAAGATGGTATTCTTACTGCAGCCATCTTCATCGCTGTGGTCCCCACAGTCATTGTCTCCATCACATTGCCACTGAGCAGGGATACATGTGCATTCACCAAAAGCACTGACAGCACATGTAAAATGATTACGTCCACAGGAGCATTCACTGCTACTCGTAACACCTGTAAAGGAAGAACAAAAGAAAGAAGATATTTTGAAAAGATCCATCTATTTCAGTGTAAGCATTAAATACAATGTGACATCACAATTTTTGTCCATGTACACACTATATGTATGAACACAACCTCTACTGCAAATGAAAACGTTTACCTTCCTCACACTGTTGAAATCAGAGATCAATTACTGTGCACAGTTTCCTGGACTGGGGCTGTTTGAAGGCAACAGCAAAGAGTAACCAGCCAAAAAGAAACTTAGGAGTCAGCTGAAGAATAACTGAGCATTACACAGAAACAAATTCAAGGAATGTCAGGTATCAACATCGTTTTTATTTTACAAACTCACTCTTATAGAGCACAATGCTGCTGCTGCTTCACTTGGTTTTGACACCACAACAGGAGGGATAACTCTCTGAAGTAGAATCCTTTGTTAAACAAATGATTACTCTATCAATCACCAACCCCCTCAGGCTAGTCTGACTGGATTTTTTTTGCATGATTCCTTCTTTCGGCGATTCAAACAAACCTAAAGCTCTCCAATTAAACAACAGTTCATAAGGAAAGAATTACAGAGAGGTATGTGCCCCAAATGGTAGTCATATACATCCTGAACTATGTGCAGGCTTTTTGAACGAACTGTATCAACCTAACCAAAAAAGAAAAAAAAAAATTCCTCATAATGTCCTTATTTTCCATGCTAATTGAGAAAAGCAGTATCTTCAAAAATCATATGTAACACTTCTGCAACTCTCTCAACAGCTGAATTCCCTTCAGTGAAGACATCCACTTGTGCAAGTAAAGCTCAGATTTAAGTTGAGATGGGATGCACTTCTTCCTTGAGGAAGAATTATATTATGGTTCTTCTGCAACAAAACTAGTTAAGGAGGCTCCTGCCAGTCTCTGCTGCCTGCTCCCAACTGCTACAGTGCATGTTGCAAGGCCTTACTACAAACTATTTTCCAAGCACACCCACAAACTGCTGAATTGCACCAACCAAATTGTTGTGGAATCTCCGTTCACAGTCTGCCAAGAGCATAATAACCTTTTATTCTTTCCCTCACGTTCACTACAAGTTATTCTTAAAAGGTTTAGTAGAACACATACATATCAAGGTATTACTGCAGATACTAGAGAAACTGGCCAAATCTGGTTCAACGAGGGATCAAGGCTGAAAGAACATGAAAGTGAACAAAGAACAAAAGAGAGCAGAGTGGTCAGATCTGCAGAGGACTTCGTAGGTATGACCAGGCTGACTCAAAAAGACAGCAAGTGGGTGATGTAGGATCAGAAGATTAAAAAAAGCAACACAGACATCCCTAAGGAAAAGCAGTGCATCATCTATGCAACACATCCAATTATTAGAAATGCAGGGAAATTCAGATTAATCACAAACCTCCCACAATAATCAAACAGGTTTCCTCCAACTGACAGTACAGGAAATTTAGAACAAACCATCCTTTGCTGTTGCCTGCAATTATTAAAAAAGGCAGAACTAGCTTTAGTAGCTGCTGTTTAAATCACCTTTTCCAAAGCAATTTTCTACCGTTATCCTTAACAGTACCCCAAAGCACAGTATCCCAACTACTTTAAACTCTAATATCCCTTTCTGTTGGAGTACACAAGACTATCGTCACCACCACTCCAAGGAAAAGACAAAACTCAAAGTCCTAGTGACTGGCTCTGTCTTGCCCAGGCTCACCAACAGGAAAGGATCCAACATCAAGGCAAACAATTCTTAAAACTAGGGTAATATACTTAATAATTTATTTCCAGGTAAGCAAGAATAAGAGAGTTAGGAGAAAAAAGTAAAAGCAAGTTATCAATCACAGAATCGCTATGGCTGGAAAAGACCTCCAAGACCACTAAGTCCAACTAGTAATCCAACACTGCCAGGGTCCACCATCAAACCACATCCTTAAGTGAAACAACTACACACCATTTAAATACCTCCAGGGACAAAGACTCCACCACTTCTCTGGGTAACCTGTTCTCCAGTGTTTGACAACCCTTCCAGTGAAGAAATTTTTTCCTAATATCCAATTTAAACATCCCCTGGCACAGCTTGAGACCATTTCCTCTCATCCTGTCACTTGTTACCCAGGAGAAGAGACTGACTCCTATCACCTTACAACCTCCTTTCAGGTACTAGTAGAGAGTGATAAGGTCTCCCTGAGCCTCCGTTTCTCCAGGTCCCTGAGTCGCTCCTTGTAAGACTTGGTCTTTAATTCCTTCACCAGCTTCATTGCCCTTCCCCATGCAAACAGCAGCATGGAACAGCTCTGCAATAGCAAAGAAAGAATTAGTGCAGCTGTCCCCATCTGCCCACTGTAACTTAATCTGCTGTATTGTCAAACACAAAGTTATCTTCAAAGGCGCTACTAATATCAGGTTATATATATGCACACACATACTAAATCTGTTCCTCCCACCTCATTTAAGTTGCTGTGTTCCATCATCTCTGTTTTGTGTTTTTACCATGCCACTGAAACTGTTGGAAGCTGAAGGACATGTTAGGATCCCAACACACTCTCATATGCACTAGCTGATATCTGTAGTACTAATATATAAATATACTTTGCTTAACTATTTCAAATTATGACCTTCGCAAATCTAATGGTTTGTGATTTGTGACCTAGAGGGGAACTAACCTTCTAGTCACTATAATGATGCACTTTATAAATCATGATTTACCCTTGTCTTACACTCAGACAAGTAACGTACATGACTGTTTGGAGAGCACACTAATTCCAGCCTATGAGCAGTATCAGAAGAACCAATCTTGGATGGCTAGTCTTTCCCAGTAAAACGAACAAGGTGAATGAAACCCAGCACCCTCTGCAGACAACCGGAATTTTCACAATGATTTCAACGTGGAGAGCATTTCACCTCTGGTGTCTCTCGATCATTTTGCAGTACTCAGAGCTCCAGTGACATTACCCTGTAACTGTATCTGTAACAGTAGAGGGTCAGGAAGGATAAAGATGAGAAGTATGTTTTCTCCAACTCCCTCAAAGACAAGCGGAAGTGGTGCATTTGGTGTGAGAAACCCTAGCAGAAGACTTAGTCTCTTTACCTCGAGCTCTCATTAAACACTGGGAGCATGAGACAGAAGACTAACCAAGCACGCACATAAACCTCCAGTGTCACGTTCCAATCCCAGTTAGTCAGTGGTCCAGGAACAGGATGGAAATCAGTGTTTGCTGTTCAGGCAACTGGACCAACAATCCAAGTGGATATATCTGCTTACACTTCCACATACTCTTCTGAAGCAGGAACAAAGAAGCAACTCTGGGCTTACCCATGCAAATATTTTTCCTAACACTTTTCATCACATTGCAGGCTGGGGCATTTTATTAATCCTCTATATTCCAAAATCTTTTCACTTATGCAGGAGGCAAAAACCTGACATTTTATCAATGCAACATATACAAAACAATACAAAAAAGCTAAACAGAGATATTTCCAGGTGCTGAGCTGACATCACTCAAATTTTCTGGCCCCTTCTGATACCTCACGTGTCCACAACACAAGTTTCCTACTCTCATTTAATCATGGGTATAAACAACCAAAAAATCACTGTCTGCAGTTTGGTTCCCTCCAGATGGGATAGCAGCAGGATCCAGTAACCAGTTTAGTGGTAAAGTATACAAACAACCTCCAGATTTTAAAAACAGGAAGTCAGTCGAAACACAGGCTTCATACTTAACATCTGCCACCACCTTAAATTTAGCATGGTATGCTCAGTTTCTTCAGATTCCTTCCAAATATCCTCCACACCTTCTTGTTTATCTGACAGATGAAATGCCTCAAAATGCCTCATGGGGAAGGGTGAATTGCCCTCATCCCCCTTAAAAATAGCTAGGATCTTTGTAATTTTATGTCTAAAGTTGGCAAAGCAGTTATGTCCTTTCTGGCTGAAAAGCAGAAGTCAATAATCATCCTGTTATTTCTGCCTTTTTTTTTTTTTTCTTTTTTTTTTCTCTTTTGGTGAAGGAGGCAGAATTGCTTAAACTAAGTTGCTTCCCCCACCCCCCACCAGCAACTCTTTTTTAGGCCAAACAATATAGCCCATAAAGCAAAACCTAATATACAAAGCTTCATTTTGCTGATGAGGTAATTTTCAACCCCCAGAGCTATTATATAGCAGTCATGGATTCATAAAAACATTGACATTGCAAAGGAAGCTTAAGTAGACCAATAATTACCAAACTGGACTCTGTAGCTGTTGCTTTGATAGAAACAGCAGATTTCTAGGACAGAGTGAAAACGCTGTTTCCTTTAAGTCCTGATGGCATGCTTTATTCCAAAAAGAGAGATGCTAATCCTCTCTCTCTTCAGTAAAAGTAATGACAGATGGCAGCTCTTACCACTATTTTGTAGCAATTCAACCTTCAACAGGCTGTTGCTTCAATGTGGAATCATATAACAGTCCAAGTTGAAAGCGATCTCAAAAGATCACCTGATCCAACCTGTTGTGGAAAAGGAAGCCTGGATGAGCCTATCTAGCACCCTGTCCAGTCACATCTTGAAAACTCCATCACTGGGGACTCTACCATGGTCCTGGTGAGGTAGAATGATTATTCTTACTGAAAAAAAATTTCTTTCTTTTCTGAGATGAACACATTCCTACTCTGTCAGGCTAGGGCAGCATTCTAGCAATATCAGAATTTTCTCACATTCGCATATGGATGATGTTTCCTCAATGAACAACTGCAAAAGATCCTGGCATCAATGATCAACATTATAATGCCTTTCCATATTTTCTTTCTATCCAGGTACCAAGAAACAGCTACATGAGAGAGACTCTTCCACTCCACACCATCCTGTTGATAACATCTTTTCCCTTTCATCCTAACACAAATTCCTACTGTAATTTTTTTTAATTAGTAGTAGGTCACAGCCATCAGTTTGTTTGTGCCATCCTGCAATTCTTCATGTACCTGTAACATGGAATAGCATGGCTAAAACCATGGTTAAGTATCCATTTAGTTCTTCTGTGCTGCAAGGAAAATAGCACCAACAGCTTTAAAAAAGCCAGAACTACCAGTCATATCTGGCATGATTACAGTTGCAGACTGTTTAGCTCAGAATCAGAGCAATTATCCTTATTGCTGAGGACTGAGGAACACATAGATGTGGGTTCCTACCCCTCCATGGACAGACACTTAACTTTCCATTTCACAGTCCACAGAAGACCTTCAATGGAAGCCAAAGATTTTTCTGCAAATCTCATTATTACAAGAGATAACAAAAAACATGATAATAGCATCTCTTATAATTTTAACCCTACCATATAAAAATAGTAGGAGGACAGAAGGTATAAGTGGATATTGAACTAGTGTGAAAATACAGGACAGATATTTGACAGCTACAGTGATAAAAAGGAAAAAATCCATGACTGTGTAAAACAATTTGAATCATGGAATTAAAGGCAAAAGGAGAGAACAGAAGTCCTAATAATGATGGGCATGATGTTGTGGGTTATTTGCACAGAGAAAGCATGCAAGGGTATCACCAGAAGCATTTTTAAACCAATTTGGAATAAGTATCAGAATACTTTGCCCTGACTTCAGCAGATGCACTTATTTTCTTACTTCTCTATTTTAAGAACTCATAAGCATCTGATTGTTTACTTGGGATTAAAATTAGTGAATTCTGTAGCATAGTCTTTAACAGCCTTTTTAACACTTTGCACACCTGTTAGAAGGCCTGTATCAGATACCATTTTCTCTCTTTCTCCATTTCCAGGCCAGGCTCACTTCAGCATTCCCATCACACACACACCTTGATAAGGACCTCAGACATTTCAGATGGCCTGGAACATAGTTCAGTTGATACATCTTCCTTCTTTATCCAGCACTTCCCTGAATTCCTACAGCAAAGCAGCTTGGCTTTATTTGCTTGCCTGTCTTGAGGGGAAAATGAAAATTTTGGATTCCTCTCTTACCCAAACAACAGTATCCACAGAAGGAAAAAGAACAGTTAATCCAGCTTTAGAAAAGGGATTTGCTGACCATTGTTTAAACTCAGAGCTCTGCTGGCAGACACAGCAAAGGCAAGAGCACAGCACAACAACCTGATGTCAGAAGGGGCATCACACACTGATAAAAGCCAACACAGTTTTCTCTTCTTTCCTACTCCCATTAGGGAAGCATCTGAAGACATTTGGGTTGGGTACTCACATGGTCTCCAAGTATTTGAAGCCTGTCTCGACTAAAATTAACACCACTAGGAAGAACAATCCAAAAGTTTTCAATTTAAGCCAAATTGTTACAGTTTTGTTTGAGGAAGAATATGATAGTGATAAGGTTAAGGGGGAGAAAAGCATCAAAAAACCTTCAACAAAAACCACAAGAACCAGAGAAGAGAGATTGAAGATGATACGGCTTTTTGGTAATTGAGTACTGTGGTTACTTTGGCAGTCTCAAAGTGAGGATGCAAGTTTCTCAGTCTTAGAGGTTCCCCTTTCAATTTGAAAAAGCAGATACACCTCAATCCTGAACCAGCTGGTTCTCAAACATGTGACCGAACAAAGCATCAGGGAGAGGCATGTTATCAGGCACAATCATTCTTCATTTACCTTATTAAACTGCACAACTACACATGATACACCTGAAAAATGTTGCACTTGATATGACTGCAAGGAATAGGAAGCATAAGGCAGAGAAATTCCACAGGGCATCTGCTAATTAGGACTTACAGAAACTAAGGGGTGCAACAAAGTGCAAACTGAGTTAGTGTTAGTGCAACAGGTGTATGCATGAAGTAGACCAAGACTGGAACAGAAACAGTGTTTTCAGAAACACTGCATGGGTCAAGAAATTGGAGCCCTTTAAAAACACATTTTAGTCTCTGGAGGCCCAACCTGATCCCACAGAAGTAAAGATCAGCAATCCCGTCAAAAACCTCAACCTGCCCACAGGGAATAGGAAAGCACTTATAAAAACAACTACTGCAAAAGAAATACCGAAGAAAGATTTGATTTGAACATCAAAAGACTCAAGGATGAAGAAACAATTGTTACAGTTCCTTCTCCCAAATCCTTAAAGTCGTAAATTAATACCTTGCAATAATCAACGTGACTATAACCGAGGTCTCTAGATACTTTTCCTAACTCTATCGGTATCGTCTACATCACTTGACTTCCCTTCTAAAAGTGGTTATTCTACTATTATGCCATCACAATGCAGTGAGGCTTAATGTTTAATCTGTTTCTACATATCCAGAGCCTTTGAACAGAAGGTACAGCTGAAAAGGCATTATTATTGTCATGAAATCCTAGTCAAAAACTAATTCAAATTGGCTGGGTTACCAGCACACACAGATCAAAAAAGTCAGCTGAATGCCCATAAACAAAAGATAATGAGAAATGGCAGCAAGTCAAGCTGCAGGGGGTAGAAATAGCTAGTAGGTACTATAGGGATCAGCATTAGATCCAGTCCCATTAAATAACTTCATTAATTATCTGGAAGAAAGAATAAGTACCAAGTTAAAGGAGCTACAAATGATACCAAAATAGGAAACACTTCTCTACAAACACAATAGTGGGAAAAGAAAGAATGTAGAAGGGACCTTAGAAGACCAGAATTAGGGGCAGGAAATTAAGATTCAGTCTTTTAAAAAAAAAATTTTTAAACTAGTGTATCTGGTGGAAATTAATTTGAAACAGATTGAACAAATTAATAGAAAAAGCTGGGATGCAGCAATGCCTGGAGAAATCAAGGAGCAATAATAAAAGACAAGCTAGCCATTGGTTTTTGTTATGACACAATATGGCAGCCAAAAAACTCCTTTAGGCTAAATATGCAGAAGTCTCACAGAATGGAGGAATAAACTTTCCCCCCATTTGCAGAAGTGGAGTATAGGATTGAGTTCTATAATGAGGCTTGTACAGGCAAATGAAGCAACATATTCTAATCAAGTAACAAAATGTTTATCACAGGTGTGTTATGGCACACTTTTCCCTCAAGACTGCAAACAGATTCTGTTTGAAGCCCGAACCAACATGGTGGGGTTTTTTATGCCCTGCAGACTATTTAGTTTTTGAAATCAGACAAAAGGCAATGACTACTGAGTCTGTGAAAATTTTGTTCTGAATAGGAAATATATCATCCTCTGTTTTCTGAGCAACTTCTCAACTTGCCTATGGCAGTAGCGCATGGCAGACAACACAAGAAGTCCCAGTATAGAAACATGAACTTTTCAATCAAAGCATGTTAAAAAACAATAAAATCTCAGCCAAAAGTTCCTGTCCAAAAGTAGGCATGAAGTATCAGATAAATGACAACTGTTTCAAATCAGCTGAGGAATTCTAACAGGCGCAGATACACAGGACCAAGTCATATCTGAGTGACCGCATCTGGAGTGCTGTGTCCATTCTGGGCTCCTTAGCAAAAAAGACACGTAGATCTTCTGGAGCAGGTCTACTGGAGAGTGACAAAGATGATTAAGGGACTGGAGCATCTCTCTTGCAAGGACAGGCTGAGAGAGTTGGCCTGTTCAGCATCGAGAAGAGACAACTGAGAGGGCACCTTATCAACGCCTATTAAGTATGTGAAGGGAGGGTGTCAAGAGGATGGATCCAGGCTCTGCTCAGTGGTGCAGAGCAACAGGATAAGAGGCAAAAGACAGACTGATGCACAGGAAGTTCCACCTGAACATGAGGAAGAACTTTTTTGTGACCGTGCACTGAAACAGATTGCCCAGAGTGGTTTTAGAGTCTCCCTCACTGGAGATATTTACGAACCATCCTGATACAATTTTGTGCAACGTCCTGTAGGAAAACCCTGCTCGACCAGGAGTTTGGACTAGATAACCTACTGTGGTCCCTTCCAACCTGAACCATTCTGCAACTTTTTTCCCCAGTCTTCTCTTCAGAATCCTATGCAGCTCTTTCCTAATAACACCAGAACTACTCTGTAAGAACCCGGTAAAACATCTCAACTCTAATTTCCAGATCTTCTGGCTGAAATGTGACCATACAGTGATGTGGTTTGCATATTTAATTGTCATTAAATGGCAAAAGTCCTACTTCTTGTAGCTACAAGATTCCCTCAAACATCTACAACTGGCAGGGGAGTAGAAAATGGACGTTTTGTTCTATAGCTGTACATGCCCATACACTGTTGACATTCAAGAAACCAAGTACCACATCACCCTGCTTCACACATCATGTCCAATGGGAATGGAAATAGTTATTTTAGAAAAGACTTTTGAATCTTTCAAAAGATCAGAATTAAAGATGATGGTTCTCCCACTCTCTGACAGGGAAAGTGTGTACAAAAATATTAGATAGTGGGAGCATCTGTTTGTTTTACCAAGAATCTATGAAGGAGCAAAGACTTCGGAAAGTCACGAGCAGCAGTATGCCATCTCTGACATTCTGCTTCTCACCTCGAAGGCCCTTACTGGAAGACATTCATCCTCCTAAATACTTCTAACCCACACATTTACATTTTCTCTGTGGACTAAATCATTTTTCCTACCTATAAACCTGGATTCCAAGGAGCAGGAGCATTATGCTTCCCATCTTGTGAAATTTTCTTCCTATTTCTGTTAAAAGCATCCCATCTGTCTTGGCATTTCATTACCCGTAGATTTTCTCTCTTAACCAGAGCATGTCTACCATATTATACTATGAAATGCAGAGCAATACCTGAAGGATGCCATCAAGAAACACGCTGTGCTGATTTTAAGTTGAAGTAGCATGTCCTTACACAGCTGCAAGCTCCTGTGCAACTGCATGTCGATAGAGAACTGCAACAAAGAATCCATGGGACTTATCCCTAGCGGTAAATTACTTGTCATGCAGGACCATTCCACTCAAGAACATGAAACAGAAATGAAATACCACCCAGCAACAGGCAGAATAATAAAAGGTTGTTGCTGCATAACATCCTTCAGAAACATCATCATCCACTATAGAACAGTGTGGGAATATTTAGCTGGACCACAAAGGCCTGACAGGCAGAGCTATGTGACTCAAACCCGTTCAGGATACACACATGCTAGACAAACACTTTAAAATACTACCTTAAGCCTACATCATGCTTTGCAAGAATTAGTCACTTCAGCAACATGAGACACAACTTTCCATTTCTTTCACTGTGGTGGTTTTTTTGTGTTGTTCATTATTGGTTTTTTTAAACCCACACACTAAAAACCTCTATCCTTTCCTGTCCCATAAATGTTGCAAACAATTTACTGTTCATTTATCATGAATCATACAGTAGAGTAGACACTAAAATTTAGAAAATGATGGCACAACAGCAGAAATGTTACCAGGTGACCTTCACAATTGCCAAATGCCAACTAGAGAAGCAACCTGCAGTTTTAAAAAGCTAATCCACAGGAAAAAGGCACTCTGATGTATTTCACCTACTGCAGTCACCTATGAGTTTCACTAGTGTGATAGTGCTTGAGAATGAAGGTCATTGAACAGTCAGAAATCTTTTGACTATATCAAAGTTTATGGAGATAAACAACAGACAATGATCAGGACTAATGAAACACTCGAGTTTGTTTTCCCAGCTGTAGGGAAGAAAACATTGGCATTTTAAATTCCATGAGCTTTCCTTTAACTTTTCTATTACTTCATAGACAGGAGAGTCTCTCTGATCCTTGAAGTAAATATCCTAAAGTGACCCTTACATTACCTCACCTAAAGGAGCAGCCAAGGTTTACTACAGTCACAGTCACACATACTCTGTCACTCACAGTAAACAATATGGGAGAATCAGAATCTCAGAACTATTTCAGAAATTCTGAAGCCTTGCAAACCTTCCCCTTTACTGAATGGAGAAGAATGCAAGCAGCCTACAAGACCTAATGAAAACCAGCTTGGCATCTGTCACTCATAACTACAATATGAGAAAACAAAGGTTTAATTTGCATACACGCATTCCTCCCTCTTTTACTTTGCTTCCCTTTAGGTAACCCCAGTATTAACTTTTAAGACAAACAAACAATCAGTGCTTTTCCAACATTCATTCTGTTTCTGCTCCCATTCCTGTCACATCATCTTCCAAGCTGCAAGCATCCCTGACATTTCACTGAATTCCTTGCTTAACAGCTGAGAAAGACATAGCTGTCATCTGACCACACATGGACTAACTAAACCTAACTTTAGCTAAAAACAAGCAAAGAAAAGCCCACTCAGTTTTCAGTTTCATATAGGACAGCTATGCATCTTCCTGTCTGCATATACTCTTGAACAGTAATGGCTTCCAGTTCTGACAGATACTACTAAAGGGCCTGTTACAGATCATTGCATTAAGAAAAACTGAAATGAATGCCAATTTATTTTAATTTACTGTCTGTAAACTGCACCAATTTACTTGCAGTGTCATGAGCAGCTAAGCTGTCTCGAGATGAAGGAAAAGGAAAATGGAGTGGTCAAAAGAGGGCAGCTAAGAGAAGGAAGCACTACTTCTGTCTTTGCTTGAAAACTAGTGCTCAGAGGCTTCAAGGATCCAAGAAAAACTGCAAGTAGCATTTGTCGATCTGGGTTGCAAGGATAAATGTACTGAGGAAAATTCAGAATCCAGCAACCTCCTTACCAGAGAGTCTTCAGGAAATTGGCTCCTTTCTCTTTAGATTCAGAAGCTTCTTGAGCTTTTGATTCCTCTCCCACACCAATAATGACCTTTGTTAATTACTGCACCAGTACTTGTCCGGTGCTCTCTGAATTTATAAAGCAGTCATAACCTTGCTCACAAAACATTTGGAATCCATTTTTTAACTGGTCCTCAAGGTTTCACCCTGCATTGGCTCTCTGAACTCCCCTAAGTGCATTTGTTCCACAGGAAATTATCAGCCAGTTTCTTTTATCTTTCAGATGCTCCAGGCACTGGACTGGCTGTAAGGACATTCTGCCCTTCAGAACATGCATTCAACTTCTCTCCAGAATCCAGAAGATTCTTGTTTGTTTAACCTATTCAAGACTTCTGCCTTGATCAGTTCCAGAATACACCAACAAAAATGGTCATATGCTTCTTTACAGAAGGTAAAAGTCAAAGCATTGAAACATCTTCTCTTTTAAGGAACTTTAGGGTCTAGCTGGACTGCAATTGTCCAGGCACATAGTGCAAGGGGATCAATTCTTCCTCAAAAAAAAGCCTATTTTAGCTTTTGTGGGCTGCAGTTAAGATTCTTCCCATCATTATGGCATGATACAGAAAAGGCCAAGTTCCTGGACAAGATAGAGACTGTTCTCTTAGAGAGAGAACATTTCAAGGAGTTTATTTTGGTTTTCTATAAAGAGGCCATCATGTTAGTTGTGGAATGTCTGAGCTTTGTAGCTTTCCAGCTCTCTGCCACACGAGAAACAGGGAAGCCAGCCACAACAGCTCAGCTTAGCAGAGGAGTCCTCCAGGGAAGGGATAGGATACACAGCGTGGTTTTGTGGCAGTAAGAAGGCAGAAGCTCATTTTTGCAATCCTACAGGCAGGAGGACTTCAAAAGCACAAACCACAAGATAAATGGAGCTATCTTGGGACAAAGAGAGTTGTTCTATAAGTAGTTTTCTAAAAAGTAACTCCACACATGATATTATGTTGTCCTCAGAGGATGAGGGCAGAGGGGCAAAGGAGCAATTATTAACTGGACATGACTGAGCTGGAAAAACAGGACTGGGTCTGGCAAAGAAAGAGGTACCACACAGCCCCAGAGACATTGCAGCAACTGTGCTGCCTTTCCTACTTAGAAAGTGAAAAAGAAACCTTTACCAGCAACATCTTTTAAATATATATAACCACACACATATACAGACACACATGCACTCAAAAACACAAGCTTAATGTAAATGTGTTTTATGGGCTCAGATGGGGTAAGTTCTTTCTGACAGAATTGCCAACAGGAAAAACAAGAGCATCAGTGTTGGGGTTACTGCAGGGCAGCTGTACTGTACATCAGCCCCTATGCAGCCCACTCACACTTGCTTGCTTTGCAGGCAGCCCACGAAGGACCAGCCTACACCTCCCACAGCACCTGCACTTCAGACTCCTTTGCAACACCTAGAAAGTGGCCATAAAACTCTTGCTCTGCTTAAACTGGAAGGCTCAGGTGCTGCCTCTACAAACCTGCAAGTTCCACAGCTCATTCATACACCCCAAAAAAATTATCTACAATAGTGAAAAGTACCAGAGGATCCCTTACAGTCAGTTTCATACTGTTCTCATTGGGCTTTATTTGCAATTAAATAATGGCAACAGCACTGAGGCAGGCAGAGGAAGATGCACAAAAAGCAGAATGGCCCAATTATGGAACCACATCTTTCTAGGTATGTGTGAGGCCTCTACTACTACAGTGTCATGAGTGCCTTTTTCTACTATTGAAAATTTCAACACCCTTCAAAAAGCTGGGAAGTATTATCTTCAATACAGAAGCAGAAAATGGAAGTCAAACAGCACAGAACTGTGAGTATTTGGGTGCCTAAGTCCATTAAATTCAGTAGAAAGTTAGACATTTAACTATTGTTACACAACTGGCCTAAGAGATTTAGACCTGTTACTCAATATAACAGAGTACTCATACCTCCCACCACGGGCACTCTTCATGCTTCGAAACCTGACCCCTAAGTGACTTCCCAAAGAGCTTGTGGCCAAATTGAGAAATTAAAGCATATCCGGTCTCACTCCACTTATCATAGAATTGTTAGGGTTGGAAAAGACCTCAGAGATCATCAAGTCCAACCCTTGGTCCAACTCCAGTCAGTTTACTAGATCATGGCACTCAGTGCCACGTCCAATCTCAGTTTAAAAACCTCCAGGGACGGTGAATCCACCACCTCTCTGGGCAGGCCATTCCAATGCCTGATTACTCTCTCTGTAAAAAACTTCCTCCTAATATCTAACCTAAACCTCCCCTGGCAGAGCTTAAGCCCGTGCCCCCTTGTCCTATTGCTGACTGCCTGGGAGAAAAGACCAACCCCCACCTGGCTATAACCTCACTTCAGGTAGTTACAGAGAGTGATGAGGTCACCTCTAAGCCTCCTCTTCTCCAGACTAAACACCCCCAGCTCCCTCAGCCTCTCCCCATAGGACTTGTGTTCTAGTCCCTTCACCAGCCTTGTTGCCCTTCTCTGGACCCGCTCCAGCACCTCAATATCTTTCCTGAACTGAGGGGCCCAGAACTGAACACAATACTCAAGGTGTGGCCTCAACAGTGCAGAGTACAGGGGAAGGATCACTTCCTGGGTCCTGCTGACCACGCTATTTTTGATACAGGACAGGATACCATTGGCCTTCTTGGCCACCTGGGCACACTGTTGGCTCACGTTGAGCTTCCTGTCAATTAGTACCCCCAGGTCCCTTTCTCCCTGGCTGCTCTCCAGCCACTCTGTCCCCAGCCTGTAGCATTGCATGGGGTTGTTGTGGCCAAAGTGCAGGGCTTCTTTATCAGGGTACAATTTGCCCTTCCCTACCTAGGTCCTTGCCCCAGACAGCTCATTGAAACAAACTTGCAGGAAACAAAGTCTCTTTAGCACAAACATGGAAGGATTTACACACACTGCCTGGGAAGTCAAAATAACACCTCTTGCTTCACTTCACCAGTCTGTGCCCGTATACTCCCTGACCCATATTAAGTTGGAACCCAGTCCTGCTTCCTAAGTAAAAAGGTCAGAGCCAGGCTCCTGAGACCCTCCTGGGGGTTCCCAAGTTCCTGTATTAGCCTTACAATTATTAAAAGGCCAACATTCAAAGGAAGTCCAGTCCTGAGGCCACTGTTAATCTAATAAACACTGGAATTAGATTTCTTCTCAGTGAAGAGCCTGCCCGCCTGATGGCACAAAGCCAACATTTAAATGCTACTGTTGCTCAGAGCCCTAAATTAGTTTTGGATCTGGGGAGTTTGCCTTGAGCTACAGCCAAAAGAAACATAGGAACTGAAGGGAAATTCGTTAAACGTTAACAAAGATGCAGGAAAGGACTACAGCAGGGCTAGTAGGTGGCAGGGAAGAAGGAAGGGAAGCCACAAACTGGAGAAATGAGAAGACATGGGAAGTGAGCATAGAGTAAGGAGGTTTTTGTACGGAAATACTCCACTGCTCAACTCCTCACTTAGCTGTGTGAACAGCAGACTTTTTAGATCCCCCTTGCTCATGGGATTTTTTGCAACTACAGTGGTTCTTATTTACCTCCCTCTCCCCAAGTTTAAAATACGGAATAAGAATCTCAGGAAACTGTCATTCCCGACTCCTTGGGCTACATTGATACTGAGTCACCATGAAATTTGACTCATTCTTGCACAGCTGAGAGCAAGGGCATATTTTCAGTCTACCTGGCCAGGATCTTGACAGATCCCATGTTCTCAAAGGGAGTGGTACACAGCTACCCACAGAAGCAGCTCTTGCAGCAGGCTTTTCTTCATGAAGAGGATACAGTGAAAACAATGCAAGATCCTGTCTGTTCATGGTATTCTTCATTTTACTGATGAATTGTAGAACTTAGCATAATGCCTTTCTTCCTTGACTATTCAAACATTTGATGCAACACAAATTTCTGTGTAGAGAGAGTATAAAGATACTCCCACTTTGACAATTAGCTCAGTTGGTTAGAGTATGGTACTAATAACATCCAGGTCACGGGTTTGATCCCCATATGGGCCATTCCCTTAACAGCTGGACTTGATCCTTGTGGGTCCCTTCCAACTCAGAAAACTCTATATCCTATGAAACTTTTCCCGGTAGGAACTGAACATGAAGACTCCCCCATGTGACAGCTGCTTCCTGTGAAGCCAAGCCAGTTAGGGCACAACCTGCATTCTGATAGAAGTAACCAGAGATGCAGGGGAAAACAAAAAAAGGAAGACAAGCAAAGCAACTTCCACCTCAGAAAGCTCCTAAGACAATGTGACCTGATTAGTGATGAGGAAAGTCTGCAAATGTTGTCTACCCAGACTTCAGTAAAACCTTTGACACCGTTTCCCACAGCATTCTCCTGGAGGAAGTGGTTGCTCATGGCTTGGACAGCTGCACTGTTCACTGGGTAGGAAATCAGCAGGATGGCCAGCCCCAGAGAGTGGTGGTGAATGGAGTTAAACCCATCTAGTGGCTGGTCATTAGTGGCATTCCCTGAGGCTCAGTATTGGGGTCAGTTGTGTTTAATATCTTTATCAATGATGTGAATACAAGGATTGAGTGCCCCCTCAGTCAGTTTGCAGACAACACCAAGCTGGGCAGAATTGTTGCTCAGCTGGAGAGTAGGAAGGCTCTACAGAGGAATCTGGANAGGCCAATAGCATCCTGGCATCAGCAACAGTGTGGCCAGCAGGACTAGGGAAGTGACTGTCCCCCTGTACTCAGCACTGATGAGGCTGCACCTGGAATCCTGTGTTCAGTTCTGGGCCACTCACTTCAAAGACGATGCTGAGGTGCTGGAGAGCTCCAGAGAAAGACAACAGAGCTAGTGAAGGGTCTAGAAAGCACATGTTATGAGTGAAGGCTGAAGGAGCTGGAGTTGTTAAGCCTGGAGTAAAGAAGGCTCAGGGGAGATCTTTACGACTATCTGAAAAGAGTTTATAGCAAGGTGGAGGTCAGTCTCTTCTCCTAAGTAAAAAGCGATAGGACAAGAGGAAATGGCCTCAAGTCACGCATGGGGAGGCTTAGTTTAGATATATTAGGAAAAATGTTGTTACCAAATGGGCTGTCAAGCATTGGGACAGGCTGCCCAGCAAAGTAGTCGAGCCTCCACTCCTGGAGGTATTTAAACGACACGTAGACATGCCACTTAATGACATGGTTTAAGTGGTAGACTTGGCAGCGCTTCATCAACAGTTGGACTCAATGATTTTAAATGTCTTTTCCAACCTAAATCATTCCATGAATTGGAAGGAATGAGGAGCTTTAGAGAGCAAAAAGCAATCCCTCTGTCATCTTCCCAGAGCCCACAAAGGGCCTTTGTTTGCTCCAACTGCATCTCCACTCTTTCCACCTCTCTACGGAAACATTTCCGAGCCAGTGGGCACACATGTGTACAGGGTGCTGTAGAAAAAGATAAAACTACTGGAGAGCATACTCATTAGAGACCTTATGTGCCATCCTTTACTGTGCCACACTTGAAGCTGAACATTGCTGAAGGGCAAGAGCGCTTGCCCCCCCCCTCCCCGCAATCTCCTCGCACTGCAACACAGAGACCCCTTTCAAAGCTTGAAGAGTCTATTTGAATAAATCATCTGTGCTTCTCAACAGAAGCAAGAGAATTAGCAGAGGGCATTCAACCATGTCCAGACACTAAATCAGCTGAGTAAAAAAATCGGTTAAAGAAAATCAGAAGTATCACAACATGCAGTTTTTTTTCAATGCATTTGAAATGAAAAAAATCTATAATAAAAATGAGATTTCACTCCTAGAATGAGGTCTCTCAGCATCCTGAAATTCCGTCCCATCAGTGCTAATGTATGTTAAGCTGCCCATCCACTTTCAATCTCCACATCAGTCCCCAAATTCAGCTCAACTACAGCTTTGTTCTCACACAGATTACAGCATTTTTTAATATACTTACCTAGTTCTGTTTTCGTGTTTCTACCAAGTTCTTTTGCAATATTCTCCAAGCAGTTTATGGAACTTTGCAGATCTCCTCACAGATTTTTCCTACTGCCACATTCAGGATTGCACAGGAGTGACAGATATGGACAAGGGCTGCTGAATTCTGCAAAACTATTAAAATACAGCCAGCAACATTTGAGCAAACCTCCATACAACCTCTCCATGAATAAAATAACCCTAAACTTTATTTCCATCCTTCAGTCCCTTATCTTTCATGAGATACAGTCTGTTTACAGGTCTCCTGCTGTGAACGCAACTTCCCCAAATGACGGAAGTCCTCTCTCACACAAACCCATATAGACAGACTGAGCAATGATGACTTCGGTGAGCACCCCCCTCCCTCATTAGCCTTTTAAAGGGTTAAGGCCCAGTCATCACACACCAGTAGGCTGACAGCTTTATGTCTGTAACGTCTGTGTGGGTTTCAGATTCTCCCTTTAATCGGGTTCCATTGCAATTAATCAGAGAGTTTCTTTATAAGAAAAAATAATAATAATAAAAAACGGCGAGCATTCTATTCAGCCCAATTCAATCTGTCCAGCCAAATCTCACGACCAGCTGGAATGCCCCTTTCCTAGCCTGCCCAGCAGGATGCCCAAGAATGGCGTGTGAACGTTTCTCTCTGCTCCTGCTCCAGCGTTAAAATGAACAATAGTCCCTGCCAGTGTCATTCTTCAGCAATTCATCTCTTCCTGTCGCCAGACTCTTTCGCTCCTTCTTGCCCCTTCCACCTTTTTTGTATGAAAAACAACAGCAAATCAGCAGCAATATAATAAAATAAAATTGTATTTACTTGGGAGATTTGAGGAAAGGGGCAAGAAGGGGGTTGGTAAGAGGAACAGCCTCCACCCCCCTTCGGCAATGAAGACACCAAAGGGGAGCGTTCTCAAGCCCCAGCTGACCTGCTCTGCTCCATGCCTGATTTCCCTGCTGCAAGGAGCACTAAATTTGCCAGGGGGACTGTAGGGAGGACATGGCCCTTTTCTTCTGGAGGATGTTGGAACTGTAATTATAGAAAGGCAGTTTCCGGGGGTGGGGTGAGAAATTAACATGGATCTCAACTCATGTTCCATCTGTTTCTCTTGTGCAGACCTGTGGCCTTTACTCAACTCTCTCATTCACCAGGGAATGGGTCAAAAGAGGCTGAAAGAGGCTGCAAGCACAGTCTTAGGAGAAACTCAGACCTTCTCTTTCTGAAGGAGAAGAAACAGGACAAACTCCAAGAAAAAAAATACTATGGTATATGTACATAAACACACACACACACACATTGCCCAACAGAGCATAAAAAAATAGACAACATTGAACAGTCCATGAGGAACCACAGAGGTAGCAGTAAACATCATGATAAGAGAGACAACAGCAACCCCCAACCAGCTCTCCCTCCACTGAAAGGAAATGAGGGACCAGGTCCTAGAAGATTTTAGTAAATTTAGTTTCACAGGTGTGAATTTAAAAGGGTTGCTTCCTGGTATGCAGAATTGAGCAACAGCCTGGCAAAGATAGTATCTTAGATAGCATGCTTCAGAAGAACTAATCCAGCTGCTATAGATTACGCAGGACATTTAAAATCCACTATAAGCAAGTTAAAAAAAAAGCTTTACTGAAATCCCACAACTGAATTCACCCACGCAGCTCTTAACAGGCCCCTTTTCCACTTTATGGCACCACACAATCCCCACTTTATTTGCAACACAAACTCCTGAATTGAATGTAGAATTATTATATGGTATTCATCACCACAACAGTGAAGTAGCCCAAAAACACAGATTCATCTTCATGTCTTACTGCTGTAATTGGTTTCATCAGCTCTGCTTTCTTGATCTCCAACAGCCAGAGTCACAAGCCAGAAAACTCTGTTTCTAGGTGTCCAACTTGAAATGCCAAAGAATAAGTTGCAGAAGTGTTGGATGCTCATAAAACACAATGGAAGAAAAGTGGAGTAACGTAGGTTATATAGAAACACAACACTCTGCCAAACAGGTCAGCCTCAGGCCTCTCAAACTTGTAAATCCCCTTTTTCTAAGAAAAAGGACAGGCAACAGAAAAGAACATGAAAGACACAAGTTGTTTTATGGGTGAGCCACTACAGAAAAGTGGGACTTGGGAGTAAGAGGTACAGGTTAGCTGTAGGAACTAGATGTAGGAAAAGAGAGCACAAGGCAGACTATCCCATCTCACACCCACTGCCCAGAACCTTCCTTCCACCTGCCCACATTCCCTTACTTCTTTCTGTCCCTTAACAAGCTTCCCTACTTCTATAATCCATTTCTCTTCTGCTAGTCCTTCCTCCTAAACGTCTGCTTTTTTTATTCCCCGGAAAAATGACCATAAATTCAAACGATCCAAATCGGGTGCATGCACAATCACCTTTCTCTCTATTCCCACTGAGTACCCATATACAAGTTTAAGCGAAGTGCAGGCTGATGGCAAAAGAACAGCTCTTTTCCATCTGAATCACCTAGCTACCAAAAAGTTAACACTTTAAAATTACCTGGAATAATCTGAACAAGCAGACAGGTTGTATTATTTAGTATTTGACACCACACAGCTGCACTAGTTTCGTGTGCACCCTTTATGGGATGACATAGCTCTCCACGCTATTTCTTGCATTGCAACACAATCTTCAATACTGCTTTGTACCACACATAAATAGCCTACTGCAGCTGCCTTCTCCTCCTCATGGCCCGTAGGCCAGTAAAGAAGCACTCAGCTCAGAAGGCAGTCTCTCAGAAGGCATTACATGGACCACAGTTCCTCTGCAACTCTTCACTTAGGGAAGCAATTGGAGCAGAGCTTTGTTCAACTCAAGCCTGCTACTGGCCAGTCAACATCCATTTCAAAGAGCATTCAAGGGGCTTTTGCTGACAGAACTTTTAACTCCAACTCAGCACATAGAAGAACCAATTGAAATTTTTGATGATATTAAAAACATTTGAATATTTGAAAAGTATTTACAACTCCACCATTCATGGGTGAATTTTAGAGAAACAAAAAAATCCTTAAGCCCCCTCTGTTTTGTTTCAATTTGGTTTCTTAATTTCTGGAGCATGGGAGGCCTAACAAACATTCCCACACTTTTCTATACTACGGCAAGATTTTAAGCATAGAGGGGAGAAGCATTTTTTCGCTAGCCTTATTTTCCAAACTAAAGTTTCACAGACAGTTTTAAGCAGAAACTCTTCTCTCTCTCTCCCTCACTTTTCAGCATGGGAAGTTACAAATTGGTGAAACTTTTACAAACTGAGAGAAAAATCAGGCAAGGATTGGAGTAGGTTTGGTACTTATGGCACCACTCCTTTCCTACACATCATGCCCCTTCTACTCCAGAGGTAGCTGGGGCTTTCTTTGGAATTTCTAACTTACTAACACAGTCAAGCTGAACTCAAAGCAACTGTTCTCAACTTGTGCTTAATTTAAAGATTTCGGTTTCTATTTTAGTTTTCGGGACAAACTGCTTCCAAAAGCTTGTTTGTTTTTCCAGCCACATTAGCTGGTCTAACTAAAGTTGTTCTCTTTTCCTATAAACCTTGCCTCACTAGCAGTTGTGACGCTCTAAGGATAGAACACTTATACAAATACTATATCATGAATAATATAAAACAAAGGGGTAGTCACCAGATGCTAGTGAGTGTAAGACTGCCTGAACAACTCCATAAAAACATATTATTCTATATTCTTTTTACTCAGATCTATATTTGGCCTATTAGTAATTTCCACCTACAAAGAAGGATTCATATTCAAAGCCCACCTCCAAATGAAAGGCAAGAATATCCTTTATTGAAAGCCTTGGTTATATCCATGCTAAGAACTTTAATCCAAGCTTTACCACTGCACAGTAGTCTTGCTCATCCTGCATATGGCCTTGGCCAGAGAGCTCAGGAAGTTCAGTCTCCGTACATGCAGCTCTGTATGTGCTCAGTGTAAAGCATCTGTGCAACTATGACCTTAGAACAAAAGTACTCCCTGCCCTGGGAGAATACTATCACAGGTAAGCATTTCCAGCCCAAATTTAATTTCTGACATGATACACCCGGAACAAGAATTATGCTTCTGGTATCATTCCTACTGCAACAAGAACATCACGTCTAAGATGACATTTAATCTTTAATACACATGCAACACAGCTTAACCAATGTAAGAATTTGACTCCAAGCTGTAAGCATGCTAAGCTTGCTGCCAGCCCTGCAGAAATGGAAAGGAATGTTTAAAGAGTTGGTTAGTTTTTCCTCATAATGCTACAGAGAAGTGGGCCCACATGATCTCTTCTTGACACAATCAAGCAGTCTCATCCTGTATAGGTTATCTCCACTGCAGCTTTAGAAACAGGGGACAGAACCAGTACATAGTTATGAGCTTACCTGTCTACCCCAGGATTACAGTAATGGGCTCAAGGAACATTCAAGGCCAAAACCTATCAGACAGTGAAGTTGAAATAGTTTGCTTTAAAGAGATATCATTTCTCTGATTTCTCCCACATCTGGAGCTGGGACCCAGATCAAATAAGCTACAAATTGAGAGAACATTTACAGGTAACAGAGGGAACAGGAGATCAAGGACAAAACCCTACAGAACAGTTAAGCAGAAATAAGCTAGACACACTTAGCACAAGAAAAGGCCGTATTTTCAGTCTACACCAATACTTTGGATGAAACTACACAAAAGAGGCTTGTCAGCTATGTTTCCTTCTTAAAGGAAAAGAAAAAAGGAGATTGCCTGAGCAGAAACCACTATGCGTTGTCTGCCTTAATCTCCCTTCTCCTTCAGATTCAACACTGATGCTCCCCCAAACCCTCTCTAGCTTTAGTGTGGATACTCAGTGATGACAAAGGTTCCTTTTAGAAGCCTGGACTGCAGAAGCCAGACATGAATCCCTCCACCCATATCTATTTTTGTCTCCCTGGCATACACAGAATTTCTTTCCCCCTCCTACCTCTCAAACCCATCTCACCCTCCTCCCCTCAAAAGCGATTAAGGAAAAGCTGTAGAAATATTTGCCCAAAGCTGGAGCCTGTTGCTGGGCCCAGCTGTATTGTTGGTAAGAATACACACTGCAAACTTTCACTGTGAGGAGCCCTGCGGGACTCCAGGCAATTCGGGAAGGCTTTGTGAGCCCAGCTCCACATGCACTACCCAGGCTATTGTGAAAGGGAAACAGAAAACTGTTACAAACCCCAATGCTCCCCCAGTCTCATCTCCCCCCACCTCCCCATGTGCCCCCCTTCCATCAGCCACCACCTTCCCCGAAACAAATCTAGAAGGGAGGGGGCCACTGATGAAGGGACTGAATAGGTTTCCTCAGTTAGATTTAAGGCAAAAAGTCAGAGCTGCAAGGAGTCCTTTATCCACCAGGGAAGCCTCCCACTGCTCCATAGCTGGGCTGAGCAGGGATCCTGGGGGCCAGCTTTCTGAAGGCTGCCATTGATTTGTCACTGATGATAAGTGAGGCCGGGGTGTTCCCACCATCGCCTGCAGAGGGGACAACTCCCACAACGCCCAGCAGGGAAGAGGGACGGCAAACGAGGAAAGGAAGAACCCAATGGTCAAAAAGCCTGGAATGGCTCTTTTTCTCTAACAAGAAGCAACAAAAAGGAGCAACCGTGCTGAGATCGAGGCAGGGGACGAGAGGCAACAGTGCACAGGGGCAGCGCAGTCACTCATCAGTGGGCAAGCCTTCCCCGGGCGAGAAAGAGCAGGGGGCATTTCTTCAGCCTTAAGTCTCCAAAGGGCCTCACAGCGCCAACTTGGTCAAACAATATTCCTTCAAAAACTCTCAGCCGCTCCTTTGCCAATAGCTTTTAAACCTGCTCTATTTACATAGAGACACTTTCCTCAAGCATATGCTGCTGGGAACTCGTTCTTCTGCTTTTGGGAGGGGAAATCTTTTCTCACAGTCCTAAATAAATGAGAGAGGCTAATGAAGCACCATGTCTAAAAGGTGAATTCCCAAAGCAACAGGAGATCTTAAAGGAGCATCAGAGCTCCCCCAGGGAACATACAAATAGAGCAGCAGCTGCCTGGGCAAGACCAGATGCAGATGGGTGAACTGAAAGCAAGACAAAAGGTGGAGGGGGAGGAAGGCTGAAAGGAAAAAAAAAAAACAGCAAAAGAAGTAACGATCCCTAGCATTTCTGAGGTAACTAGTTAGGAAAGACCATCAGAACTGGTTCGATGTGCATTATAAAATGTCTCTCCTGTGCTCCAAGCCGCTGAGGAAGTTTAGGAGTAAATAGGACACCTTTCCTTCTCTTCCTGCTGCAAAGGCCCTCAGCTGGCTTCTGCCCTGGCCAGACTGAGGCACACAGGCTTTGCAACACGGCCTGAAGAGCAAGAAACACGTATGTCCTGAGGAAAAAGAGAGTCATGCCTGCAGCTTCCTTCCAGTTCAATCAGACCAGACCCAGCAATCAAGAGGATCTTATCTGGCAACACATTACCTCAGGGCAGTTGTGCACAGCTCCTAAAGCATGAGTTTATAAAACCCAGCAAGCTAAAACAAATGGAAGTTGTCAGGCTGTAAACTGTGACATTCAGCAATATTTTACCTCATATTCAGCCACTCAGAAGCACAGGGTGGGTCACTAGGAGTAGTAATTATTCCAGATATTCTAGTTAAAATTTCCTGGTATACAAGAGAGCACAGCCTCCATGGCCCCTTAAGGTATGGATGAGCACAGTATCAGGACCTTAACAGATAAAATCCAGGCCAAAAACTTCATGAGTTTAAACATTAAAAAAACACCAAACCACCCCACCCCAATCCTCATTCATATTTGGGAAATACCCAGCAGCCAGTTAGTTCAAAACACAGGTTTAACATGCTTCTTGCCAGAAATATCACTCTGCAACCAAGCAGCCACATCCTAAAACAATCAAAACTTTTGAGCAGTCCTAAAGGGCAACCCAAGTAAAGCCCGTTCAAGACCTCTGCCTCTGAATGACAGAGGAATAAACATCTCCTGAGCTTGATGAACTAACCGCTTGGACCTTCGTCACTACTTCAAAACCTGGAAATACGCTTATGTCCAGCAAGACTCCAACTTGCACACCTGAATAGTCCCAATAGCTACATGAGAAACAGGTTTAACAAAGTCAGTTTCAGATTGGTTCAACTCTAATAGTCAGTTTTGGTGCATCTGTTGCCAAATGGAGGGAGGGGGATTCTTTCATGTCTAACAAAATGCAAACTCATGAGGAAATTTCACCCACAGCCAAGTCGCTTCTGTGGTCCTTTCCCTTTATTGCGTTGCCTGTTTTCATGAAATTTTTATTCTCTGGGACTAGTTTTTTGAGGTGAAAAGATATGCACACATATTGAAATAACCACTGCTGCCATACAAATGCAGGTTGAAGATGCCTGCGGATTTTTCTCATGAGAAGTGTCTGTATTAACAATATTATTAAGAACTGCTTCTGATATTACTTCCTGGACCAAGATCCAGGATCTGAAGTGCATATTTAAATTAAACACAGATTCCTCACAAAGCTCAGATAAGTTTTAAGCAGACACATCATTCAGCCATGGAAGAAGAATTTTGATACTTAAAAAGCTTTTTGAACTCATCTGCCTTCTACATGAAAGCATACTGCCTTTTGCTAGAACCATGATCTCAGGACCAAATATCAGGAATAGACAGTGTGGTGTCTCCTGTCTTGCAGATGTATTTACCACAATGACTCAAGAGCAATTTTACTTCTGTTATTCCACTGTACTTTGGGAAGTAGGGTATGATAGACAAATCAAGTTGAACCAAGCTTCTGAGCCAGTTTGTGGGCATTGCAAGATGTGATATTATTCAGCCAAATACAGAGTACTTCCTCTGATCAAAGAACGACCCAAGCCCATCAGTGCTATAAATGCTACCTAAAATGACTGGATAACAGTAAAGAAGCAACAGAACCCAGGGCTACTTGTCTAGATATTTATACCCATGGTAGAATTTTATCTCCAATGATTACAATCTACCTTGAGAAATTTCTGGGAGGTTTTTTTCAGTTGGACGTAGATTTTTCTCTCTTTCTGCTTCTAAGTGGAATAGTTATATAGTAATCCTTTTCAATGGTTGTACAGTAAAATTACCATTTTTCAGTAAGAAAAAAAAAAAAAGAAATATTTCTGTGGTAGGGAAAAAGGCCTTACTGTGAAGTTTGTATCTTGACTAAACTTGCAAAATTTTTCTTGTACCTTATACTGCCATTCCCAAACACTGACAGAACATAATATTTATTCCTATGGATCATTCTCTAAGTAACAACATCTGGTACATTCGGACCTTCAGCCAAAAAGCCTTGCTGAGTCAAGATCAGACCAACTGAAGTCACAGTACACCACTAAGCTACACACCATTATGGTCACGATACCATCCATCTCAACTTCAGAGGCTGAGCTCAGATTTCCCATTTTCTGGTCCTTTATTCTGAGGCTGAATGAAGTCCATTAAGTCCAGATTCTGAGAAGTGTGCCTAGAGTTTCATTACTCTACCTTCATTTTTTATTGTACACTATCAAACAGTGCGGAATTACAAATAGCAACAGCATTCTGAAAATGGTTCCCAAGTCCCTTCTTGTAACTGCCCAAGCACTTGGAAAACAAATACATACAAGATGATTTAGGTATTGAGTCCTCAGAAGATCATGACTGTTTTCCATGGGGAAAGGATAATCTTCTGCCCTTCATGCTATAATCTAGTTTCTTGATTTCTTTGCCAGATATCCTTCCAAAACAAACCTCCTTCTGTGCACAGTAAGCAAAGGACAGGAAGCAGTCTTGATTTGACTTTGTGTAAGGGATAACACAACTCTCAGGTCCTCCAGAAACACACTGATATTTGCTCAAAAGAGGAAAGAAGCTTTAAGACTGTGATTTCACACTCATCAGTAGTGCTACCCTACAATGCTCCTAGCTCTTCTTCCGCTCCTCCCAGTCCCATGACCTCCGTAAGCTTTGTGCAGTCTGGTAAAAAACGGAGAAGCAAAAGTGGTCCAGTGAGCAACAAGCTTAAAGAGGCAAACTTGAAGGACCTTCCAATTCCTCCTCACTCAGCCAAGTCTGAGTCCTTCTTTTGCTTCACTGCTTCCAGAATCATGGCCTCAGAGCCAAACTGACAGAAGTAGTTGGGGTAATTTCCTGTTTAAGGCTCTACAGATGTATTTACTACAGGGGCTCACAAGTTATTTTCTTCTTACAGTCTGTTTACCAAGTGTTCAGCCATTTAGAAGCAGGATAGGCATGTTAGTCTGCTGAAAATTCTTATGAAAAAGAATAAACACAGTGAATTAGACCATTTTACACTTAAGTACAATAAATGTTTAAAAATGTAACATTCTAATCTGGGAAAAGGCCACTGACTTCATTGTGCAGAAAAAAGCCAGTTCTTACGCAACCAGCCACTATGGTACAGTTCTTTACCCTCATAAGAAAAAAAGTCTGTGGACTCCAAAATGAAGTTGCCAACTACCCCTAGGACAAAAAAAACCCCAAAAACCTAGCCATTAGCACACCTGGCCCTACAATCACAGATAATCTTTATGTCACAGCTAGAGAAGATGACACTCCAAAGTAAAGTTCTGTACAGCTGATTATGGGGAAAAACACTTCAGCTATTGGGTAAATAAAGCCACTGGAGCCAATTATGTATTTACAGAACTCTACCCAGCAATCTAGCTTACTGCTACAAAGCAGCAAAAAGGAACATTCAATAATTACTATTTAAAGCTGGCCACAGCTAAACTATCCCAAGTCAGGAATCCAGGGTTTAACACTAGGATTCCAAACCAAGTCCAAGTTATGCATCTGCTCTCAAATTTCTTGACCTTTGCGATTACATGGTTAAATACTCATTTCTGTGATCCATCCTAAGAGCTACTACAGTCAGGACAGGGGAAAGCATGGAAGAGTCACAAAGGCAGAACAGATCTTTGCAAGCCTGGTTTAGATATGATGCCCCTCATTAGACTAGTGCCAACCATTTATTGAATATGCTGGCAGATAACAGGAACATGCACTATATAGGACAAAAAGAGCAACTAAATCCTCTTAGAAGAATTTTCACTCTCCCAGTACCAGACCTCAAACACCACAAAGGTGACTAATTGTCATAATGTTGCAAGCAATGTATCAGAGGGAAGAAAAGAGAAAGGCAGCTCCAACAGAAAGATATTTCAGAGATGGAGAAGAGAGGACAAGAAGCATCAATACAGAGACTAAAAGGCAGAGCATAAATGGAGCTTCTATTTACTTTGTTAGTCAGTATTTAATTTTTTATTTAATACATCTGTCAATTTATTACATGTAGAAATTATTAATTCTTCAGAGTAGGGGTTGTTCCTTATTGTACAGACACACTGCATGTAACACCATGAAGCTCTGATTTCCAAGAGAGTGAATCTTTACGTGATCCAATTGACAATTCATGTGTAAGATTCAGCCTATGTACATCTTCCCCTTCAGCCTGCCACATTCATTCAGGGAGAACAGGAATTGGCTTTTTAGGCAGCTTATGTTTTCCCACAGCTAGCTCTGTCTTCCTTTGACTAACCAGACACTTAGTATCAGAGTACTGCCATTTCTACATCAACTCCGAAGGAGAGTAGGATTGTGCCTCCTTTTGTGTGCATGCACAGGCCAGGCTTGTCAAACCACAATATCACACCGCATCAGCAGAGAGTGGTGGGGAGAGCAAGCAAAACTGATTCAGATTCTGCAAATAAGGGCCAAAAAGCAACCCTTTACTAGACATTAGTCATTTAAGAGGCAAGATTAAGGAAGAAAAGTCAAGGCACTAACAAGAGGATAGAGCTTTTCATATTTAGATTGACCATTTCTTTGGCAACAACTCACAACATAAGTCTGTGGTAGGCCAACTAGAACAAGATAGTAGGTCTTTGCTTCCAACCTTAATGAATAGACGTTTCCACCACAACAGGCATCGCCAACTAATGTATTGCACCACTCACAACATCTTTGAGTTGGTCTTTCACCACATTTGGATGCTCATACAGCCCTAAGACTGTCATACAAGTACAATACAATTAAGAGGCTTATGCTTATATGAGCCACAGAAATTGAATCTTGAACTTGAATTCTCACCTTCGCTTGTTTCTAAAGGAAGTTTTTCCAAACTATCGTTGAGGCAAAGCAGAGAAGCAGCAAGTCAGTGACAAAAAATGGTTGATCTTGCCTCCCTCCATCCTTCCATCAGGTCTATACTGATGAGCTCACTGAGGAGCAATTCATTTCAGCTTGCCAATACCACACAAAGTGTGGTTTCACCACTTTGCAGGCCAGTTCTGTGATCAGATCAACAAGCTGAACTGATTCATCCAGCAGACATCCACACAGACCTATCAAAGGGACAAAGGGGGTGAGATAGCTCTTGTGGGGCAACCCACAGTTGCACTAGACCAGGCATAACAAGAAACCACACCCCTGGGCTAAGTGAGCCTGGCAGCTAGAGGCCAAGCCACATATGCTGCGGGTGGAGGAGAACAATCCTCAGCAGTGACAACATCTTAGCATCCCCACCAAAAAAATTTCTCTCAGAGATATCAAGTTTACTGAAATTTCTGAACGAAAAAGGCAGCAGGAACAAAAATTTCTCCAATTCTGATATTCCAAAACGTGCCCCTTATATTACCCTAAAACTGTATTTTGACAACAACAGCAAAACTATATTAAACCCTACACTGAATCACTAACATGTCCTTGTAAGTCCTTCGGAGTTGCATTCCTAATGCCACCTGAAACAACTGTGTCCCAGGCAAGCCGCATCTCCACTGTTCAGACCACAGTTCAATTCTTCTAAGCAGTGTGTATAATTTACAAAGTTTAAACAGGAGAGGACTAAATTGATAGAGATGAAGGAACAGAGGATAGGAAAAATGCAATTCATGATCCGTAACTCATTTCTTTTAGTGTCCTTGGAAGAGACATGGATCTGCAGGAAGGCAAGTGGGTGATAATTAGAGACAGTTGGAACATTGTTATTTCCTACTAGCAAAGACAGCAGTTCAGGCCTCCACGGATAAATCAAATTTCTTAACCAGATGGAAGACATTTCATTTTCAAACATCACCCCTACGACAGTGGACCACAGAAAGAAAGGAGCCAATTCACAAGAGCAACAAGAAAACAAAATTACTAGAGATTTTAGAGATGAGTTCTCATCAAAATCTGCACTTACAAAGAGCCTCATGTTACATCAGAACTTGCACCACATCCCACCACAGTCAATTCAAAGACACTTTTATTAGCAAAACAAGCTCTGCAAGTGCTACCCACATGTAAAAGACAGCACGCTTGAGTTTCTCCCAGAAGTGGATTCAACATATGAAGTGCCTGCCTCTACAGAGGTTTTAAGGGACAGATATATGGCATAAAGTCCAATGATAGAAATTAAAATGTTCCAAGGAATAACATTTTATTTCTAGTAAGATAAGTGTTTCCTTGCTCTAATATATTTTATATTTTACTCATAGGATTAGAAGATTTTTCTGCTCAGTCCCCCTTTTTACTTCTCATTCCCAGATATTTATTGTTTGATTTACGGTTTTCTCCCTGTACCCATCCTGCAGTCCAAGTTGCACATGCCAGTTCAGTACCTAGTAAGAGTCAGACTTGATTTTGCACATTTCATTTGGTACTATCTGCCAGCCACACAACTCTGCACAATAACTTGTGGCAGCCTAGTTGGCTAGCAGATTCACACTTTTTTTTGTTTGTTACAGAAACCAGCATTCTGGTTTAGATTCTGACTAGTTTCTCAGGTGAATTTTTGATAAAGTTATTTGTTTCATTAGCCTCAAAAGAAGCATCAAACCCCAGAAACAAATGTTTTCATGGAAATGGACAGTGTTTCATTTGGTTTCAGTCTATGATTCTCTAGGTGGAGACAACTTTTCCTGCTTTGGACAAGATTGCACAAGAAGACTTGGGTTTGGTCCTGCTAAGATCAGCAATGAAAATCCTTCCAGTCCTACCCTGTAGCAATCACTACATAGATTTCATAGGTTTAGCAATATCATGTCTTTGCACATCTGAAAATAAGAAAGTTAACTTCCCTTTGGTTACAATGGAAGAACACACAGAGCCCTGGAGTTCATTCTTGTGGGAATCAAATATTTAATTTGTTATTGATTAGTATAGGAGGAAAATCTCAGCATTGTATTCAGTTGTCATGGTTTGAGTAATTGAAACATTGCCTTACTTTGCTAGGGCCACTACACAGACTGCACAGCCACACAGAGCCTCAGGAACCCAAGAGTCCCTGAGGCTGATTAGTGTGGGGCTGTAGAGGGACTGTGCTGCCTGCCCACCTTAGCTCAGTCCCATTCTGCAACAGATAATATTCTCCTCATGGAGTCACTGTCATTTCCCTGTGAGCCACTCCCCTTCTGCTAGTCTCAAAAGGGCACAGAGCCATAAAGCACATACCTTAAAGACTTTGGTATGCACCCCACAAGGTCAAAAAAGCTGGCTCCCTAGGCATACTTGGTCTTCTGTGGTATAACTGATGGCCCTCTTTCCTCACAACATCTCAATAGCCAGTTTTAGCATTACCATCACATCTAAGATCTTGACACACAGGATGCAAAGCATGTTATTATACTGTTCAAGAAAAAGGCCAAAACAAACCCAGATAACACTCCATGCCTTTCCCAGATTAACCTGCAGGACCAATGCACAGCAGTATATTAGCTAGCAAATGTAGGTGTTTTGGCAGCTGTCCCAATCACTTAATCGGAAGCCTGAGCTAGATGCTGTTTCGCATGAGCAAGTAAGTCAAGATGTACATACCAAAGATGTCATCTCTGCCTCACTCCCTTCCTTGCTCAAAGGCTTCTAAGTACTATTTATTTTTATCCTACAATTGATGGATTGCACATAGGTTTAATTTGCCCTGCATGTCCCATTAATTCTATATTGTAACTGTGTTAGATTTCACCTCATGTACCTGATCAAGCTAAATAGGGGGGTTTGCCAAATATTTAAAGTAGGCAAGTTTCTGCCACCCCTCTTCCTTGCCAGTCTGTTCTAAAACATCTGTAGCACAAAAACTGCTCACAGGTCTTTTATAAAAAAATAATCATCAGAGTTTCTCTTACTCCTCCAGCATACATACCATAATCAAGTTTGCTCCTCCAGCACAACCAACCAAGAAAAAGTTACTACAGATATCACAGGGATTAACCCTTTTTTTTTTTTTTGAGACATTGCTTTCCAGCTTCAAAGTTTGCTCCCAGACTTCTAAAGACTGGTGGGTGAAGAACTAATCGTAACAAGGCAAGAAAGGAAGTACCAAAAAAACCCCCAACACTTTCTAGGGAAAACTGACTGGAAAACTTAACCTAAATATTTAGCTTATTTTGTTCTAGTCTGGACTTTGCACTGAAAGCTGCAGAAGATTATAGCTCCTCAACTTCCAATTCACAGAAGGGAGGTCACAAACAAGAGATGCCTCAGAGAAATAACAGGCTTCTCCTGTTAGTGAATAAGCTGCATCAAGCCAAAGAAGTTTGTAGTGGAAGGTTGCAGAAGTCAGAGGTCACCAGAGTTGTTCTTGCTTGAGTACTGGTAGCATAGAAATTACTCAACTGCCAAAGATGCAAAGATGACAATTTGCCCTTCTAGGGATGTTGAGGCACAGGCAGGTGATCCACCTGTTTCACAGATAAAAGAACCTTGTGTCTGGGGAAAAAAAACCAACAAAACAAACAACAAAACCCCCAAAACAAACAACTAATGCCCAAAAGGCCTAAAGGTCTTCTCTTGTTTAAGGTAATGCTGATTGTAGGTCTCAGCTCTTCCTTACACTCAAAAATGCAGCAAACAAAGGCCTATAGACAGTATTGATCCATGAGCAGTGACAGTTCAAACTGGAACACATGACATTACCACCCTTGTGGTAGAGATACGAACAGCTGATTCCTGTGTGGTTGAGTCAACACCCTCTTGCAGCTGCCATTCATTGGATCAGGGAACAAGTTAGATCCAGTGGCAGCATTCCCTAAGACAGCACAGGGCCATAACCACACCAACCAGACAAAGCAGTCCTTCCCTGTTTCCAAGCCAATGCCCAAGAAAAATCCCTTCACCACTTCAACTCTGCATGGATACAGATCTCAGCTCAGCCTGCTCTTTGCCTATATTAAATCTAGGTCTGTTTGCAGGGGAATAACTACTGCTCTTGTCAGGAGACCTGATCTAATCTCCCACCTACTCCCAAATCATGCTTTCTAAGATTTAGACACTGAATACTTCTATTTGAGATCCATGACAAAAATGCAGATAGCCCACCAGCAGTCCTAGTTACCTACCAATGACTATTCTCTCCTGCTTCTTGGCTATTAAAGCCTCCAATCTATCTCCTCTTTCACATGCCACAAACTCTCCAGTTCTCTCTCACAGGCAGACTTTATTACCTTTTTCCTCATACTAATAGGTACTGTGCTGATCGAGGCCCTTTTATAAAGGCATCACAAGTTAGTGGTATATCCTCCAGCCATAAGAAACTCAACTCAGGTTTTTCAGGAGTAGCTGGCTACAAAAATCAGTGAGAAGGACACAAATTGTGAGGCCTCAAAAACCTCATTTTCTTAAATTTGTCAAGTTTGAAGAAGTGGCAAAGTCTGAATAACAAAGAAAGGACATCAGTAAAGCTGGCTTCCTCTTAATAAATGTAATTTTAATTCAGGGAATTATCCCACCTCCTGGTTCATCCTCAGAAGCTTGGAACAGAAGCAGGAAATTATACCTTCTCTTTCTTTTCCCCCTGCCCTCAGAGTTGCAAAGAAAGGATTTGACTATTCAGCAATTATGGAAATTCAGAACTAAAATTGGGTGGGAGCACAAAGAAAGAAAAATGAAGGTGTGTCTTGATCTTATTCTAATCCTAGATCCCACGAGACAGTTCTGCTACAGTGAACGGCTGCACCTTAAGCAAGAACCTCTCCCAGACACTACCAGCTGTCACCAAGTCAAATGAACTGACAGAGCTGGAGATTCAGGCTACAGGAGCAGAGTGTGTATTTCCCTCTAACCATGCATAGTCACACAATGCTTCCTATGAGCCTTTCAGAGAAGGAGGCTGAGAACATCACGTGTCTATGTTTTAACAGTTCACACTAGTGACTCGCTGTTTCACACAGAGATTCTTAATAGAGACAAGGAAGAGAAGTAGGCTCCTTTTCCAGAAAAAGTGTCATTTTCTGCCACCAAAAAGAAAATGCTTCTGCATCTGAACTCGGTACCAAACCCAAAGCAATCTCCTCACTTTATGCCTTTGTCCAGAAAATCATCTCAACCTCTCAGCTTCACTCTTCAATTTTGCCCTCCCATTTCATACACTTTTTCAGACCATATTGACCTCCAAAATATGTTCCCAGACATCTCATTCAGAAATCGTTCTGGCTGTAAGCGCTCCCAAGGCTGACAGGTACCGCACTCCACAACTGCAGATAGCTTCATCACCACCTGTATCTCATAGGCTCACAATCTCAGTGTTATGCTAGCATCACTCTCCCTTTCCCACCTCTGCCCTCATGGCTAAGCTCCTGATATTTCATAAAATCACCCCATTAGGTCAGGGACTCTACTGTGGGTCCCTAACAAGTTAAGTCTTTCCCTACCTCAGCAATGAAATTCTGCTCGATGCTCATCTTCACTTTCAAAATTTCCATCTCTTATGCTACCTAATTAACTACTCTTTCTGCCATCAGATCCCATATAATTACTCCTCTTGGATTTCCTTACACAAGCCTTCTGCTCCTTTGCCAGCTCAAGACCTCGGCTCTCATTTCCAAAATGCCTATATTTGCTACTGTTAATATCCGTACTTCTATATACTTTCTTCTCATGGTTTACCCTACTCTTGCATCTGCCTCCTCATCCTTATTTACAAGAGTTACCAGTTTTCAGTAGTCTTTAATGACAACTCCTACCCAAAATCACTCTCTATCCTTGTTCCAAGAATTGGTTAGAACGAAAAACTTCAGAAGGTTTTCCCATTAAACCAAAGCTAAAGGAAATTTAATTAGAAAGCTATGCCATTTTAATATTGACCTTATCTATCCCAATAGAATTATCACATCCCTGATCCTTATCAGATGTCAGATGTCCAGTTTAGACTACAAACCCTTTGGGGCAAGTATAGCCTCTTCCTCCATGTAACACAGAGCCACAGCACTTACACCAATCCTTAAGGTAAGAAAAACATCTTAGAAAGTCAAAGAACTTGATTCTGCCAAGAGTGGAACCACTCCATACACCATGACTTGAGAATTACCAGAGAAGTTAAAAGCCCTCACTCTTTGAAACTTTGAAATGCAGGAGTAGGGTTCCCCTCAACAGAAATAACGTCTGACCATGAGAAGAGAGGAGCTGGGTACAGAATGCACTGAAAAAGTTTTTCCATGGTATCCTCTAGCCCCTTCCTGCGTCAAGTCTGCAAAGTCATCACTTATCCACTTTGAAACAGCAGGAGAGTTACTTCTTTTTTCCTTCTCTCTCCAGAAGGAGCACAGCAGAAATAAACCTCCAGTGATAAATTATGCACCACTTTTGTGTGGCTGCCTCTTGGCCAGATGGGAAATTTTTCTCCCAAAGCCTTTTGTCTCCAGCTTTGATCCCAGTGTTGGATCCGCTCTGTTCAGCTTTCCCTCAGCATGGAGGTGAAGGGAGAGCTGACACAGGCCAAGTTCAGGCTTACTGCAAGTCACACTCAGATCTTCCATTAGCCTTCTCCCCTCCCCCTTTCCAACTGGAACTCTCCTTGAGTTTGAAAAGACCCTATTAAACATTTTCCAGAGGGCCTTACAGAGGATACATTATTTTGATGGATGCTGAGACTAAAGGAGGAGGATTTCTAAGTACAGTGAAATAATGGAGTTTGTTCTAATGGGTTTAAGAGATGCCCAGGGGGCACCAAGTAAGTTCCTTCTCTGCAAATCAAAAACACAGAAGACCAGAAAATGGAGCCGAACAACTAAACGCCAGGAAGCAGGGAAATCGGGCTCTATTTAGCTGCTGCTCTTGGTTACAGCCAACTTCAGGCTGCTTGGAAAAACAGCACACACACATCACTGGCACAAACTTAACAGGAGAAAACAAAGAGACAACAGGGGTCAAACTGGGGGTGGCAATAGGAGAAGGATGCAAGGCTGGGTCCCCACCCCCTACCAGAGAGTCGGATCAATTATCCTTGAATACTAACAAGATTTCTGATTAAAGAACTGCTGCTATGCAATAGAAACAGAAAGCTCCAGCAGCTGGGAGGGGCTGTCAGGCAGTAACAAAGAGACACAGAAGACTATGCCCTGCTAGGGCATACGGAGGAAGTCACTATGCTGGTAGCCAGGAGAGGGGTCTCCCCTGCCTGGAGTCATAACATCTCATTGCTGGTAAATTTAACTTCAAGAGCAAAACTTCACCTTGACATTATAGAATATATGGTCTGCTTTCATGAAAGTATGTTCTCTACTGGAAGCTTTGCTGGACAACAGTTCTTTACACAACCTCGCAGCTATTGTACAAGGAAGTGAATCCTATTCTAACCCGTCCAGGGGAAAAATCTAGTGCTTTTTACTTCTGAGTATTGCAACACCAGAAAGTTGCAATCACCATACAACAGCTTGAGAAACATGAGTCTGCACTGTCTTCAGTCATACACTTTTTGACAAAACCGCAATTGGCAGTACAAGCATTGAATACGCATGCACACTACTGTCTGTTAACCTTAATGGTCTGTGACTTGCTGACTGATGGCTAATGCCAGAAGAACCTAATCACCTAAGAACATTATGACAGACAAAGCTTCTCTTATTACTTTTCACAACCTACAGGTGTACTAATATGAAGTATTTTAATATGAGCATGTATCTCATCAGAATCAGGCTCACGACTGTTCAATTCCCTTTTCGCTTTTTCTTCTATTTTAAATAACAAACACAGTTCCTTGATATGAGGAGTTTCAGTCATCCACAACTTAGCAATGCAAAAGCCTACAAATATCAGCTCCATTTGATGTTAATATAGTCTTTATGAAAACTTATTTTCCTGCCCTTACATAGTGAGTCTCCTTTCATCTAGGCTCAGAGCAGCCGAGGAGGTCTGCTCCTCACAGAAACACTGACTGCAGCTTAAGAGTCCCTAAAAACACAGGCTGGAATGCTTCAGAATGCAACAGACAGTTCTGCATAATAGCGGGAAAAAAAGTATGTCCGGAAAGCTGAAAAACCTGAATATGAATTCACCCACAACAGGAGGGCAGTCAAATACTCCCAGGTAACGGTCCCAGAGTGACCAGATACACAGAATGAACAAAACTGTCAGACTACAGAATCACAAGCCCCTGTATCCATATAGTTACTACCTTTAGTATAGGAAAATGGAAATCTACAGGGAATATGGATAGAAGAAAGAAGATATTCAAGAAGCATTACAGCACCCAGTCTTCACCCAGTAGAGACAAAAAAATCCCATAAAAGAGCAATACCTAACATAACAGCCATGGCAAAGAACCACTGGCACTAGAGACACAAAAGCAAGAGGCTAACAATCAAGGACATCAGACTCATGGAGGGCAATTCCAATTAGTGTTTTCTATCATTTGTGCAAAACACAGACAGCCACTAAATACAGTATGCTAATCAGTGAAGTGGCTTTGTTGCATGCCAGAGCTCCAGCTATGGATGTTTTATTAGGTAAAGACAGACATCTTAAAAGATAGTCAGTTCAAGTGTGCATATATATATCATCTTATTATGTAAACCCCTCCAAGATAAGATCACAAATAGCTAAGCTGGAAATAACAGAGGACTAGAGAAATTAAATATCCACTTTCCCTGTACATTTCTTTAAACAATATATTACTTACCAATTCACCCTTTCCAACAGAGGGTCAGTAAAATTTCTGTAGTTTTATGAATCTTTTGATCATCAGCAAGAGAAATAGAAGTATTATTAAATAAAGAAATAGCCACAAGTCACAGGTAGCAGAGGAACACAATGAAGGTGTAGGACATTCTTACCTTATAAACCTGTTTTTAAAACCTTGCCTGTTTTATAAGATAACATCTCTTTATCAGCTTTTATAAGTGTTATGAAGCACATTCTATTGTGTTCAACGGTAAGTTGCATTCTATGGCAAATGGAGTTGGCCTTGGGCAAGACAATTTCTACTTCACTTCCCACATTTACAAAACAAGGATAATATTTGCCTATTTCACAAGAGTGCAGGAAGATTCAAGAGCACTATCAGACTACAGATCATTCTCACAGAATTAATGTTATAACTGGTTTTTAATGTTAATTTCACCAGTCTGGAGAACTATAGGTTTTTAGGAGTAAAACCAAAATACTAATCACTTTAGTTTCTTTTTATAGTTAACATACAGCAAGTACTGACTTCTGGTTTGAACTACAAACAACTGGATAATATTTTTAACCAACCAGTTTTTCTTCTGTAACTTCAATGAACACAGTGTAGAGAAACAGCTCCAACTTCTCTCAAATCCCATTTTGTTGCCCACAGGAATAGAGTATCCCTCCTCAAGGCCCACAAGACACCCTAGAAATGCAAGCACTTTATGTAACTAAACACCTATTAATTTGCTTGCTGCATACACCCACACTCCCAATATACAAGGATAAAGCACACAACTGAGAGCTTTTGGAAAGAGAATATAAAAGAAAATTGTTTAATATCCTATTAACTTCATACTGGAAGATTTATGCTATATGCTTTTCTACCATGTTTTAGTTTAAAAAAAAAAGCACCCAACCAAAAAGAAACCAAAAAAAACCCCAAATCCACCAAAATGAAACATAACAAAAAAACCCCACCATGGGCCAGCATTCTACAGCACCTTACTCTTCATTTTGGAAGTGTAAGAATGTCACTCAGTACCATCACCACTTTGAAAAAACCCCACAAGATTATTCGAGGTGATCATGACTATCATCCAACCTGACCATCAGTAAACCCTGGCCCTCTCAGCATACCCAGGAAGTAGACCATTATCAGCTCAGCTGACAACAGGAAAATGGGTGTTTTGCACTTGGTTGAGAGTTGAAGAACCAACAGGAATGGCAAGCACACACAATTAATATTGTGATTGCCACTATAAACTACACTTCTACAGAGCTATTGCTTTCAGGTTTGTGCCTCTAAAACGTAGTCAGGATATTTGGGAAGTAAAGCTCTGATATTAGCCATTTATATTTCTAGCAGAGCTCCAAGAGCCAGAACAATAAATGCATTACCCAGATAGGTTCTGTTACATCCTGTATTTATACTAACAGGGACCACCTTAGCATGAGGTCCTTCTTCACACCATCCACTAGCAGTGCATGCCGTTAGTGCTAAATTCTCTACGTATACTCATTTTTACTTGTAACACACTCTTGCAAGATACTCACAGACCTCTTTTGATGGTTTTGCAGGAGGGGGTAGACACAGACTTCTCCAGTTTTAACTGCCACAACCCACTACATGAGAGTCAAAGGTCAGTTTTGCAGACTTGTTTGCTTTACCCACTCCCGTAATGAGGCAGAGTAGTAAATGACCAAGTGCTTCTAACAATTTAGCTGTTTGACACCGTGAGTTCGGTGGATGCTTTATGACAGTTAAGCTGTACACTACCCCTGGAAGTACTTCTAAAGGATAATGTTGAAAAATTTCTAGCTAAGGGAAGGAACACCAACTCATCACAAATTTTGGCATTTTCCCTGCCACCTCCATCCTGACACCGTGTAATGTTTTTCCTGGCTTCAAATAGGAAAAAGATTGCTCAGGAATCATGTTGTTATTGCAAAAAATATCTTTCCATGAAGGAAAGAGGATATTTACTTCTGGAAGTAGTTGGCACATCCAATCATAAACGCACATTTATTTGACGAGAGGATACACCAAAGTGCACTGATGAGAAAACTACTTGAAAGAGAAACTGCCATAAAAAAAACATCCTAGAGACATCAAGGCACAACCAACTACTAGCAAACCTGCATTTTACAATCAGACATCCCCCACATGGCTGTTAACAGTCCAGACACATTAACTAAGAGCACCTGGGTAACAGCCAAAATAAAACACATCCAGATCTGCACCTACACTAAGATCTGTGGTTTAGATCTTTCTCACTCCTAGACGGCAGCTAACTATCTGTGTGGCATTTGGGAACTTAAGAGTACTTCTGGCTTCTAAAAAGCAGACCTTCTGACACACAGAACTACAGCCCGCTCCAGTGAGTCGTTCCAACCTGGCTAAACCCTTTCTTCAAAGCTGCCTGCAATTAGATTTGTTAGAAGAGAAATAATATTAGTTGAAACCCAAACTCCCTATGATTGTGCCCCAGGGGCAATACTTGTAGAATGATGGAGGTCAGCAGCACTACTGCAAATGCTTCCTGTAATTTCAGAGTAGCATACGACAAAACGGATGGGTGAAATTATACAGCAGCTGCCAAAGGAGTGAAGGGAGAGAAATGAGGTACATATCTCCCCTCCACACCCCTCCCCCAAAAGTCCTCCAACTTTTTCTAAACAATTTCGTGACCCATTTAGATGTGCCTTTCTCTTACCGGGCACACTTGTAAAATAAAGCACCACCTTACAAGGCGAAGAAACAGCAAATGCTTTTCAGCTGATAGAGCAACCACAAAGATAAAGTTTTCACGGGCCAGACTTCATGGAACTGCCTCCCGGCTCGCTAAGAGCGCAGCGAAGCCCTCCTCCCGCCACTATTTTTAGTACCGCTCCTGCCCTAGCGCCGCTCTGCCAGGGCGCTGCGGGAGGACTCCCAGTGCCCGCCGAGGTGCGGCAGGTAGCCCGGGGCTGCACGGCGGAGCCGGGCTGTACCTTTAAGGGGCCCGTCGCGGCGGGTGCGCGGCTGCATTCCTGCTCCGGAGCGGCGGCTGTCCCGACACGCCGGGCACGGCAGCCTCCGAGGCAACCTGCGCGCTCGCCCCGGCCCGGCCCGCCGCTCGCACCGCGGGAACAAAGCCCGCGCCCGCCGCCGCCAAACTTCCGCGGGGGCAGCGGCCGCGTGGGCTCTGCGGACTCTCCGCTGGGGAGAGAGTCCTCCGGCCAGGGCAGCGACTCTCCGGGACCCGCGTTCCGGCCTGCCGGGGCACCGCGCCGGCTCCGGCTCAGGCCCGCCGCACCGGGGCACGGGGAAGGCGAGAGCCCCAAGTAGGGGTGCAGGACGGGGCGCGGACAAAGCGCGGCGCAGGGCAGGGCTCCCCGCCCGGCGGGCACGGGCAGGTGAGCGGAGCGGCCGGGCAGGGCTCTCCGCCCGGCCAAGGATCCCCGCCACCGAGCCCGGGACGGCGGCCATGCCCCTCGCGCTGCCGCGGGGCAGAGGGTGCCGCGGCAGCCGCTTACCTCTGGAGCGTAGCAGCGCTCCCAGCAGCACCAGCAGGAGCTGCGGAGGCGCGGGCAGGAGGCAACCCCCGCCGCGCCGCCTCATGGTGGCAGCGCCCCGGCCCCAAGCCCGGGCGGCCCGCAGAGACAGAGCGGGCTCCTCCTGCGCGGAGCACCCCGACACAACCACCCCTCGCTCCCTCCGCAGCCGCGGCAACATCGGAACCAGGCGCTCGCTCCCCTCTCCGCCCGGCCGAGGCCCGGCCCCGGAGGAGGAGCCCCGCCGGGGTAGTCCCCGCCCCGCTCCCCCCGCGCCGAGCACTTCGCAAACTTTCGGCGCGGCACAGGCGGCCCGGGGGCTGCGGCTCTACAGCGAGGCACACGTCTCCCTTCGCCACCCTCTAAGGCCGCCGCCCGCAACTGCAGCGAGACCCCCGGACCCGCTCCGCCCTTGCCATAGGCGGGGAAGCCCTTCCTAAAGCGGCCCCGGTGCCCGAGACTGGCGGCGCCGGCTCTCCTTGTCCCGATTCCCTCAGCGCCGCCCAGGAGCATCGCGGCGGACTCTCGGCTGCCCGCCGCAGCGCAGCCAGGTATCCTCCGGTGCCCGCGCGTTGCCACCGCTTCCGGCCTTGTGCCAGCTATCTATATCCGAGACAAATCGCAGAGCCTTTCTCCGTCTGCCAGTCCCGTTTGCCAAACACGCCTCGAAAGGGAAACACTCACAAGCTCTTTGCCCAGCATACATGTTGCTACCGAAGAGCATCGTATGATTTTTTTCCCCTCCATTCATGGCAAGCATTATTCTATTTGACGTTTTCCTTATAGCCGCAGTGTCCAAACACAGCTCATTATGTATGAATCCGGATGCCCTAAAAAAAAGAGCTAGGGTCGTTTCCTGTAGGAGTAGAAATTAACATCTGGACAAATGGTTTATGTGCCTTCTACTCTGTGCTGCATCAAAAAACAGGCATACTTTCACTGGACATCATGTTTAAAGCCAGTTTTATGATCCTCTGTGACATGATTTGACATTTTAATAGATAGGGTTGACAATGCAAGGAACTGTTGTTAAATACTAATCTCAGTTGATCTCAAAGTATTAACTTGAACAGAAAGCTGACTCAGGTAGTCCAAACCATGGACCACAGGGGAAGATGGGAATTTTATCAAATTGACACCAAAGGGCCAGTGATAGGAATGGTCTTATTTAAAGCATTCACATAGATGAATCCAGAGGAAGCTGCAATTAATCACAAAAGTAAACAGCACCACATGTGATTGAGAGAACTCTGCAACTTCTATTAAGCGTAAAATGGTGAAGACAAGGAGTATTATTAAAAATGTCAATGTCAAATTAAAATATGGACTGAGTCTTGATAAACTGTGCTTAATGTAAAGAAAAAATAATCCAACACAGCTTCACTGGGGAGGAGAACTCCCAAGAGCAGGAACACCATAAGAAATAGTAAGCAGCAAGCCATGTATAAATCTACATCACACAGCAACCAAAACTTTAAAAATGCAGACTTTTTGCTTCATTTGCAGAATCACTGCATCAAGATAGGAGTAGATCCACTTTACATAGCAAGAGTGCAATAGCACATACACTATGGCACAGAATTCTATGTATTTGATAGCCAAAATATGCAAAGTTGCAGAAGAGCAATAACAAACACAGGTAGTCAAAAACTCTGTTCTAACACTGTCTTGGAAGGAGTGACAGACTGAGGCACGAAAAGTATATGTGATTATTGTAAAGAAATAAACTCCAAGATTAAGACGATTGAATGGAATAGTGGGCTAAAGTTAAGAGAATGAAAATATTAAACCTCACACTGACTGGGGGTTGGCTGACTGTCTAGCATGCAAACCCCTTACTGCATCTCCTTAAAATGCAGGGCATTTAAGATTATATACTGTACCAAGGCTAAATCATTGGGTAGTATAAATCAGAGGAGTCCTTCTGACTTCAGGCTCACGAAAGTTTTAAGAAGCTTAGATGCCGAAGTACTGAACATGATAAAGCACAGATACAGGGCTCAGAACATTCTAATAATTATATACTTAGGCCATGGAGCAGTCTTCCAGCTGCTGAGATTAGTATTTTCCTGTGTTTAAAACAAAAGCCTCTTGAAAAATATTGTCCTAAATGCAAATAAATTGTCTCATTAACCCTTCAGTTCTTCTTTCCCCAAGGAACAAGTGTTTTTACCCACTTGAGTTTGTTAAAGTGTCTTTACCAGTCCTCTGCATCTTGCACTGTATTTTGGCAAATCACTTTCCTCTCTAAGCTCAACTCCCCTAAATTATATCTCTGTCCTATTACTTTTGAAATACCCTGATGGAATATTAGAGAAGCACATAGCATTGTCTTCCACAATAATCTCCTAAATAGGCTTCAGTTTAACAGATGAAAATTTATACTATAAACCTCTCAATTACCAACCTGTTCATACAATACTATGATTGAATATAGTCCTGATTCCACCTGGGATCTTTGAGGAGTAATTGTGAAGTAGATTTATGCAGTGTAAAATGGACATTTATAGTAAAAGTAGAAGGGTCACTAACAATGCTGGTAAAATTTAACCATATGTTTAGGTCTTGCCTGTTTCAGACCAAATATCTTTTAGAAAGACTATGTAAATATCAGAATGCACTTCAACCCATGCACAAGGTCGGTACTTGGTTCTGCCCACACCTATGAGAGAGGAACATTATGAAGTAACCTGTAATAATTTATAGATCACTGGTGACAGATAATGCAAGTGTTGTAAAACAGATAGGAAATAAGTAATTACAATATAATTAACAATTGATTTACATGACGATATGCCTAGGCAAAAAAACTCCACCAATCATTATAAATGGAACAGGAAAAAAATTATTATCCTAGTAACCATTTGGGGATATAATTCTGCCCCCCTCCAAAATGAAACATTAGAGAAATAAACAATCCAATGACAGAAAATAACTGCAATGAAATAGTACTAAAAGTTTGCATCATTTTCAAACTGGTTTTAAATAGCAACCCTCCGTCAGGAAAAATACAACCAAGGACATGGTGTCATTGGAAAGAAAAGAAAGAAAGGAACCAGAATGTGGTAGGATTATTAGGGAAAATACACATTATCTATTTTGAAACTGCAAAGATCTCAGCAAGAGGTTTAAAGAAAGAAAAAGGAGAGCAAAATGCTCTTAGTCTTACCGATCAAAGTATTTTTAAAGCATTCAAATGAGCCGTTCCTTGCAAAGATGCCTCTCCACACCTCAAGTCTCCTAAAAGAGAATGATCAGGTAGCTGAACTGTTTTGTTTGGAAAGGTTTAGAGTGTTATAAATATTTTTGATAGAATGAATTAATTTAATAGAATGAAAAACACACATGGAAAATGGGCAAAATGCATTTGTGCTAAATCAAGTTCCCTTTTTTAAGTAATGTAAAGCTTACTGCTTAAACAGAAGGCAACAGGCATGATACATTTCATACAGCTTTTGGCACCGTCTCACAAGACACTTTCTTAGAATGACAGGGGAAGGTGTGCAAACATCTGATAGAAGAAAACCACAGCGGTCATTAGTTGTGACTCATCAAAATGCAGAGGCACCTCAGAAAGATACATTTTTTTTCAGGATATATCCTGTGCTCTGCTTTGTCTATGTTCACTGACAACTTAGATATGTTTGTAAAATCTATGCTATAACAACTGACAACCTCAAAACAATGGCAAAGGGATGCAAACACTAGGAAGGATGAGATCAAACACCCCAAATCCTATTGATGAATTGGACAGGTTGTCCAAAAACAAACAAGGAAAAAACAGTACTGAGAAATATACTATCCTTGGGAAACAGAACAAAACATGAATAAACTGTGTTGAATTCCAGACTAGACAGAAATACAGCAAAACCAGATCTCAGGGTTGTACAGATAATGAACAATATAAATCAACAGTGCAGTACCACTGCCAGAAATGTGTTTAATTCTGGAACATGTTAACAAGTGTGTCATATGAAAGACAATTAGTTTGATTTTTAAAAAAAAAATTCCCACTGAAACAGGGTAGGTAAAGGTCTTTGATCAGAGCCTAAGGCCTGGTTATGTTAGCATAACATTTAGAAATTAGCATGAGTGTGACTTTGCAAAATGTAACTGCTCACAAGCAGGTACCTTCCCAACTGAAAGGGTAAGACAAAACTTGGAGAGAAATGCTTCAGCACTTAGCAGTTGTAATCAATAACTTTACAAGGCAGCCAGGGGATGGGTGGTGGTATAGTCACTTGAAATTATAACACTGTGGTGACCATGTAATAGTAGGTATAGGAATAGGTAACTGAATGTATAGTTAGATAAGACAACTACAGACTGAACTTTGTACTGACTCACAAAGAATATATATGATTGATACATTCAGGACTTCTTTGTTCATGGGTATAAAACCCCCTCAAATTTTGACACATGTCGGACATGTACACGGAGGTGCTAACCCCTCCGTGTGCTCAGTGCTGAATAAAGGCATGCTTTACTATACAGAGTGTACTGTGTAGTGGATTCCTTTGAATCACCATGGTACTGAAGCCCCAAGTGGTGTACTGTGTCTGGTCCTGGCTGAACACCTTAGAAACATAAACAAAGCTGAAGAGAAGCAAGAAATAATAAAAATGAGAAGTTTATAAATCAAACCCTTTGAGAAAAAGCTGAAAGAATTAGGTATGCCTCGTCAAGAAAACAAAAGCTTCAAGCGAGATGCAGCTTTCCAACACATACAAGCTCATTACAGAGATGTCGATCAGCTATCCTCTACGGCTCCAGTAGAAAGACATGAAAGAGTCAACTTGATTTGTGACAAGAAATGCTTAAAAGGTTTTGCTGATCCAGCTAAGGATTTTTCAACACTGGAGTAGACTGTCTAGGGGGGTCTGTGGAATCTCTTCCACTGGATTTTTTAAGAACAAAGTTTGATAAGCATGCTGGTACTAGCCTTGATACACTTAGTCTTGATGCAGTGCAGGCTAGACTAGCTGATCTTTTGGAACCCCTCCCAAACCTAAGTTCCACAATGGATATAATTCAGAAAATTCTAACTGGAAAGATAATTACAAACTCTGCACTCTGATTGACCTAATTCTGTATTACTAGTAAGCTCCACTTAATATATTAATTACTTAAAATAAACAGAAAAGCCAGGAAAATAGTAAATTGTTCCCAACAGAGCTCTAAGTTCAAAAAAAGATCACAGGTTCTATGTTCTCAGACTATGAGATTTTCCAGTGGCCCTTTTAATTTCTGTAATTATTCCACCAGTACATTACCCATGTCAGTTCCCTTTTCCATATCACCCGTAAACAAAACCAGTGGTAGCTTGGAATACCAGACAAGTTAAAAGTCAGAATTTTACCCATACATAGGACGATGCAGTTAGACAGTTGGGCCTCTGACTTCATTGTTGGACCTATAAGGAAACAGTTTAATTTTCCAAAGAGCTGAGGGTCCTACAGCTTTTGCAGCTGGTGATCTAGTTTGTAAATGGTCTCTGTGTTATATACATTAAATGAAATTTTAGCATTGACTTCTATTTTATGTTATAATTTTTTCGCTTGTTGTCTTCCGTGAAGTTTTCTAAGTAGCTGCACTACTACTGCATTCCCACGTATGCTCAGAGGTGTCATAAACATTCAAATACAGTCACCATTGTCCCCTACAGTGTTTCTCAAGTTACTGCTCATTAATTCTTAAGAAAACAGTAATTCTTTTGTCATCTTCTGCAATTGTTTTCATTTATACAAAATAAAATTCATGTTAGCAAGTCAGAGCTTATGTATTAGTTCATTTTCTACACTCTACATTTAACTGCTACCTTCTAAGCATTCCAATTGCACGTTTGTTTTGGGAAACTTTATGATCATTTCATGGGCCACCATGAATTCAACTTTGCAGTGCAGAACAGCAAAAGTAAAACTTACATTAATGGCTACATTCAGAAGCTGAGACATAAAGAATCGTGCAAAAGGTCCTTTGTAATGTAATGACCAAAGTGCAGATTTATCTAACCCCACCCTTTTTTTTTGTGTGTGTCTGGAAGGTGAGACTGAAATCAACCTACCAGGCCATTCAATCTTCCACTCTAGGGAGGGGGAAAAAAAAAAAGAAACAAAACCCTAAGTAAATTGACTCTCAAAATATGAAAAAAAACCCAAACAAGCCAAACCTTTCTTCATGTTTCCTTTGAGATGGCAGCCCTTCCTGTGTTTCTTGAAATCTGGTTCTGCTCCTTCTTTTGCTGGTTCCCTAACATCCTCTATGTAAAAATAATGCAAATACACCGCCTTTTATTCCTGATGAGACTCCTCCCTGCAGTGAAATGGCAATTATCCAGCCCTTGCATAAAGTCTGCATTGCAAAACTAGCCCATGGCCTAGCCTTAGGAACAGCACAGCTTAATACCTTGACTCTGGCACAGAAAAAAAAGAAAAGAGGAAGAGCTTAAAAGGAAATTGTTCTCATAAAAGCCAGCAGTGGAGGAATTCAGTTTGAAGACAGAAGCCTAACCACCTTTATTCTCCAAACACATTCAAATGGATAAGTAGCAAGTTGTGTCTCAATTTTTGACTGCACAGAGAAGCATTTTCTAAAGAACTGGAGACCTGTGTCTTTGACTTCTAGCTATTAATGTAGGTTGCCATCGATAGTCTCTGTACTCCAATAGCAAGTGTGTGGTAAAAATCAATCACACAATCAGCGAGAACGGTGACCTTATGTCTCGTTGTGTGGGATATCTCTGACAGGTTCAGTTTTCCTTCCTTAAAAAGCCTAGAATACATGAACTGGGCCTGTAAAAGAAGCAAGTGGTCATGAGAATCGATGTGGAAGACATAAACATACCTCTCCCTCAGCTCACAAACCCTTCTTGTTTGCAGAAGCCCTGCCACTATGGAGATGTAAAAATGTACACAGAGAGATAGTTTTCTTTCTTGAAGATGAATCACTTCTAATACTTTACTGGCATGATGGTTTTGGCAAGTACTACCAGCATGCACAATATATAACTCTTGAGTCTTTCTGATAAGATGTCAGCTATGTGCTTTCCTATCAGGTGGCTGAATCAGAGATATCTCTTAACACCTCTCCCTCTGTTATATTAGCCCTTGATAAATGTCAATGAGGGAACAAATTAATTGCTCCTTACCAGCACAAGGCGAGACCTGAATAAAGGCACAGGTGGGAGCAAGATCCAGAATTGCACACCCCCTCCACATGAGTCATCTATGCGTATGCACACACAGCCAACCTCCTTCCTAATCACATACACTAGTGTCCATATCCTTGCAATTATAGGATTTTAGGATACTTAACACATTAACATAATATTAGCATTCTAAGAGTTTAAGGGTTTGTGTATTGCATTTTCATTTATGCATTCATTTTCATTCATTCTAGATCAGCAGAGTTGTTGGAAACTTCAGTGAGCAAAATCCAACACTTCCAATGCACAAGGAAAACCTTGTCACAGAGACTGCAGCTTTCTGTTGGTTCTGCTTCACATAACTTAGAGCACACTGAGTATGCTTAGTAAATATCAGAAATGGACCCTAGTCACAAAATTTGAAAGAATCTCTGATTTACATCTAAATTGTACATATTCAAGGAACAACTTCTCTTTCACTAACACAGTGTAAAGTTGAATACATAAAGTTAGAATCTTAAGGACATTTTTCTACTACCTTACATGTTATCAGATTCAAATGCAGAATGGTCAATCTGTTTTGTGGGGGTATAGAAACTAGAATGATAAAGTTAACAAATCAAAAGAAAAATTTAAAAACATTCCTCAGATAAAACTTAACTGGGTCTTAATTTCCTACTAGATTCTGAAAGATGTTCCATCTTCCCTCTAGTCTGTTTAGAATTAATTGCCATAATCTCCATTTACTGTTTCAGTGTCAAATGGCTTGTCTTCTTTCTCAGTAAGTGATTTGCATACTACCCTTTCCATCGCCCATCCTCTATACCTCAAGTTCTCTTCCTAAGTACTCCAACCATTATATCGTCTTCTGGTCTCTATCTTCACTCCTAGTGAATTCACAAAGATCTTAGTCTTGACAACACCTCTAGTATTATGCAGCAGAAAGGAAAAAACATTCATCACCATGTCCTCTTTTATTATGGAGTGAATGGCTGGGTTACTGATGTGTTCTTTCTCTGAAAAAGAATTCTGACTGCAGCTCCTGCACAGCATCAGGGTTCCATAGTCCTGTCATCTAAATGTCCTTTTGTGTAGCTAACAAACAGAACTAATAATCATTTTGCAAGAATTCCACAATTGAACAATTTCTATAGATCTTTGATATCCTCTTTCTTTTGTTTTTCCTCCCACACTTGATTTCATGATTTGCTTTAGCATGCAGATGGTATAAAAAAAAATACTTTCAGAGTATTTTGCATGTGTTCAATCTCTGTTCTGCACACAGAAAATTTTGCACCTTTCCCTTCAGAGCTGGCCAGTATAGCCATCAGAGTTACTACTTCCATTCATCCCCAGACACAATAGCTCACTCCCACTTAGATTTGCCTACTCTCCTGTGCACACACAGAGCCATTATCTATTACAATTTTCTCACACACCTTTTCTAATGGATAACAGAGTCTGGAAGCCTAAGTTTGCAAGGAACATTCAATAAGTAGAAATACAGAATGTTAAAAATTGCAGGCCTTTTTAGGTTACCCCCCAGGATGAGCTAAGCCTTGGCTGTCAGAAACACTTCCTATGCCAGAATTTCATAGTGATATTTATTTTTACCAGGTATTTTAGACCTTTTTTTTTTATGTTGTTTGGCATGAGAGATCCTGCAAACTCTGCCAGAAATAGCTGTTTTTCTTCTCTGCATCATTAGTGGGGCGGCATTCCAACAGAGAAGGGTCAATCACTTGGTACTTAAGTACTTTTAAAGATGTTGTCCTTTCCTTCCTGATGAGATAATGGGAACAAAATCTGAAGGAGAGTCTTTCAACAGTTTGCTGTTACAAAAAAACTAACTTTACTTGCTAACACTAAGCTCAAAACCAACCAGAATTTCGACAGTGCATTTAATACATGTGAGGAATTTATATTTTTATACTATTATATTTTATACTATTATACAATTTACAGCTACCTTTGATTTTTAAAATGAAGACATGGCCTCCATGAGCCATAGACCCTGTCATAATAATATTCCCTCTTCTCGTAAGCAGATCATACAGAATTCAAAAGTACTCCTATGACTGAGTAATAGAAGAATATTTAAAGAGCATTTTTTCCCAACACCTTGTATTAAAATACAAGGATCTTGGAGCTTGGTTAGACCTAAATCATTAGGGGAACATAAAGTTCATCAGTATAGACAGATCTCAAAATTAGATCAGATCTCTATTTGCATTCTTTCTATCCACCATTTAAAGAGGGAAAATATAACCACAGCAATCCAGATTAAAATGCAGCTAAGCTAGTAAATAAAAAATAAATTATGATGGCATAATGTTCACAGCAAAGTTTCCTGTATGCTTATGACATCTTACCAGTTAAGTATATTTTTGACTTAAGGCTGCCAGGTACAATTACAGGTGTCATATTTAACCTCTGTAATGGTACAAATGCTGGCTACTTAAGAGAACAGCTGCTGTTATCATGTTCTATCACCAGCTGGAAAACATGCAGTTGTTTCCAGAATTCATCATGCAGCAGATGTGAGGAGTGACAACCTTCGTGAATCTTATTTCTCTAATGCTCGTTGATCTTAAACAACAATATAAGTCCTATCTGTTTGTCTAGGTTTTACCTGAAAAGGTAAACTAGTTTTAATACCGCACGACTAAAGAACAATGATTCATCTACTTGTTGTGTGAAACCCCTGCGCTGTATGTGAACCAGACTGAGCTTGAGAAGGCTCAGATTAGGCTGAGCACTAGAAGCACTGGATCTTTCTCTGTAAATGTCTCCTGAGGAATCAACAATATAAAGATATGGATTTCATCACATAATTTCCTTGTGATTTTGGCTGACCTTTTTATTTCAGATAATCTTATTTTTAGTGCATGTGTTTAGAGAGTTGGGTCATAATTCATATAAATAACTATTAAATCAAAAATTTAATAAGAGGTTTTTACAGGTTTTGCAACTGACTCATAAATGAATCTTCAGTGCCATTGATTTTTAAAATGTCTTACATAATAGAATCCTAATTTCACTTACAAGATTTCCAATAATTTGCATAAATAATAGCATTTGATGATCTTATTCTTCATCTCTTTGGATTTCTCCTAAAAATTTAACTCTGCTATGGTTCCCAATATAATAGACTATCAATAAAGATTGATAGTTGTCAGTACAATTTGCTTTTCTTGTGTCTTTTTGTTATCACACCTGCAATTTTATTAATTATTATGTATGAGGTCAAATCTGAAAAATATGTGGGAAGCCTCAAAGAATACAAAGCACAACCAAACTCAAAAAAGCTGAGTTCTGCACAAGACAGGCTCTCAGCTAACTGTTCTAAAACAGCATAAGACTTTAGACACTCAAAGGGTGAACAAGAAAGGCTAGAGACAATTTCATAGTGTTTCTGTGAAACTGGCTCACATTGATTTCATCAAAGTCAGATGGAACAGTGCTGAAGACTGACCACAGCCTAGTTCTTTGTAGGCTGTAGCTGTAATTCTTAAAGCAACCACATTTCACCTGAAATGAAAAAAAAAAAAGCAAAGTTTCCTTCCTCTAATATGTCTATGCTTCATTGTAACTACTTTAGGAATAATCGTTAAAATTATAAGCAAATGAAACTTTTCATTCCAAGAAAAGTAATAGAAGCCAGACAAAATTACTTAAGCTGTTTAAAACTAGGCATTTTCTCTGGAATTTTTTACTTTATATCTAGTCCTGTTTATTATTCTATATAATACTCTATCTGAAAGAGGAGCTGTTTCTCAGCAGAACTTTGTCTAATAAAAGGAAAATATTTCAATTCAGCACTTATAGTATCACTTAGGAGGATGCACATAAGAGCAGTGAAGAGTAAGCTAAGCAATTAACATAGTCAGGGCAAAGTATGTGGGACTGGAGGAAAACAGAAATCTGAGTTAAGTGAAGTTGCTGAGAAACCCTTATAAAAACTGACACAGAAAGGAGTTCTTCAGTCCATGCATCTTGACATAATACAGACATTTTCTTCCATGACAGTTTAAAATACACCACTGACTATTTTCAAACTTGTGGTCACATGGACTCATGTAACTAAGTTAGCCCAATTTACTTAAAGTATGATTTCTGAAAGGATACTTAAACCACACTTTAAAGTGAATTAAGTTAAATCAAATCAAGGTCACATTAACTCTGAAAGAGGGTGTGCACAAAATGTATAACGTAGTCCGTCTGATCCTTATTGAATGACCAACTTGGACACCCAAATGCCCCTGGTAGACAAAATGCAGCAATTAAAACATGCAAGCATCACCACGATTCCCAGGGTAGATGGCAAAAGTGTACTCCATAAGCTTGCCTTAAAGTGAGACCTGTACCACTGATAATCTACCAAGGAGTTGTGACAGAGAAAAATACATTTTTTCACCATCATTCCTCCAGCTGGGTCCAAAAGAACATTAAGCCCTTGTTAGATGTGCCCCTCTGGGGGCAGATATTTAACTTGCAGATGGTTTTCAGTGACCCAGAATAGCCTTCTTGATTTATCAAGTCTAGGATTCTAAAATCAAGATGGGAAAACAAACTTAATACCTATGGCCAGGCTGGCAGGATTTCTCCCTTTTCAGGTCATGAGTGTGAGAGAGCAGGTGAATGCTACAGCCGACCTGTTATATCACCTAATCCTAGCTCTGGCAAGCCCAGAGGGAAAGAATAGTAAACAGGGTAGTCTATAAATGGCTCTAGAAATGACATCTTGTTTTTGTATAGTTTTCTTTGAGTTGTTAACAGTCAGGCGCCACTACTACTGAAACTTATTGTTATTAAAACCAGAAATGGGATCAGTGTCCAAAAGGTTTCCCTTAGCTGGTCTGAAGGAAATAACAAAGTCTAACCCATAGAGACCAAGGAGTAACAAGTGAAAAAAAAAAAAAAAAAACCAACAAAAAAGGAAAAACCAGATATATATTAGAATGTAGCATATAAAACTAGACTTTAAAGGTTTCTTATAAATTAGTGCTCCAGATACTGATCAAGAACACATTGTAGTTTACAGAAATTGTTTAAACAATAAAAAAGAAACAGTGCACTATCTGTGAAAGGCTTCTACCAGCTCGGCTGACCAACATTATGGAAGAGGTTTTTAGAGGTGGCTTTTGAACATCAGTGAAACTGCCTGGATGATGATAAATGACTACTTGTGAAAAAGAGAGATCTTGATGTTAGTTTCAAAAGTGCAGGAATTGTGCTCTTGAACCTAGTGATCACAAGAGGTCTACCAAATTCTGTTTCTCCTTTCCAACAGTGGCCTAGAACCAGATACCTCACTGAAAAGTTCCAGAAACCCTAAAGTGAGCAGTTATAGGATAGACATTGTGTTAGGAAAGATATTTTCAAAACCGCCATTAGTCAGATAATTGGCTTCATCATGAAGCAGGATACTGTGTATTCCTACAGATGTGTTCTTTTTTTTTCCCCTTATGCTTTTATGTGTAATAACATAATACTATGTTTTCTCATTCTGCTTCCTTTCTAAATTCTGCTTAATTTCTGGCCTCAAAAATATCTTGTGTCAATGTATGCTATGCTCTAATTGTATGTTTCATTTAAAAAATCCCATCTTTAAATTTACAGCCTATCACAAAATGCACTACCTGCAAAACTGAACACATTGCAGTTTTGAATGGGTTTCATTGTAGCAAAAATAATTTAGATAACATAATTTTGCATGTTATGCTTAGCATCTTTAGGACAAATCTTGTGTTTTTCCAATCATTCTTCACGCTGAAGTGTCTCAATGTGTTGTCCCTAAATTATTCTCTCTGCACATTCTTGAAATATTTATATCTAAGATATATGCTTTTAAACACAGAACAAAAGACAGAGAAATGGTCCATATAATTTTGTGGAGGATGTTAATAGTTAAGTTATAACATCCTGCTTGCCCTTTTTAATTGTGGCTGCTTGGAGTATATATTAAAGTTGGGTTGCTAATAGTCACCTTCAGCTCTTTCCTCCAGCGGAACAAAGGCAGGTTATATACATGTACAACTAATTAATTTAATTTCTGTTCTTTTACATTTGTCATTTAAAACACACACAATACTTCCAGTCCCTTTTCTTTTTTCTTCTTTTTTAATTCCCAGGATTACATCCTGGGGTGGTATTTTTCTAATGGAGATGGAAGAAACTGCAAACTAATTTGGGAATTTTAGCCCCATCAGTTTCTGGGAGAGGAGCCCAGCAGGCTTGCTTTCAGCCATATGAAGAGCTCTGCCTCTCCTACATCGCTGGGACAATGGCCATTCCCAGACAAGAACAGAAAAAAAAACTGAGAGAGGCCCATGGGCCCATGGTTCAGGACTTTTCATTCTTACTTGTATGTACAGCAGGGACAATTCCTGATGCTCCTCGTAACTTCTCCTGAACACAAGGGTTGCAGAAATTCCAGCAGAGGAGTGATACAGTCAGAAGGATGCAGTTGTCACCTTTTCAGTCCCTGCTGTTTGAGGCCAGGCTGCTGCACAGTGTCCTTCGCTAACTTCATTGACCCAGGGAAGTGGCCACAGCACCAAGCCTGGCTGAGTTAACAAGCATTCGGACATCCCCCTCAGGCACCTGATGTGTCCTGTGCAGGGCCAGGAGTTGGACTCGATGATCCTTGTGGGTCCCTTCCCACTCAGCATATTCTGTCATCCTATGACTTGAATTTTTTACGATTCACCTTCAGAGTAAGGTCTTTCCCGCACAGCTGTAGTGCTGTTAGCCCCTGGAAGTGGGCGCCTGCTAACTACCCACCCACATCTAACCAGAACGACGCGGCACTCCCCTTGCCATTTTGGCTCTCCAGCTTGACTCGCCCGTCTCCCTCGGAGGTGCTGCCGGCCGTGAGGGAGCTGCCCAGGGCCTCTCCCACCGCCTGCCCCACACAGCCCCTTCCTCAGGGCCGCGGCTCCGGCTGCAGGCAGACACCCCTGCCCGGGCCGGGCGGGTGTGGCGCGGAACCGCGGCGGCGAGGGGCGTGTTCCCAGTCGGGACGAGCGGCTGCGCCGCTCCGGGAGCGTCGGGCGCCTTGGAAACGGGCGGAAGCCGGGAAGGAGCGGCGGCGGCAGGAGAAGGATGCTGAGCCCCGAGCGGCTCTCGCTGCCCGGGCCCGAGTACCTGGGTGAGGAGCGGGGCGGGGCGCGCCCTGAGGGCTCTCTCTCCGGGGGTGCTGCGGCCCGGCCTGGCCCGGCCCTCCCGGGGACTGCGGCGCGCGGCCTCGGGCTGGGGAGAGTCGCATTGTCTCCGTGTCCGCCTTCTCGGCTGGGAAGGGGGCAGCCCCGGCGGGTTCCAGGTCGTTGGTGTGGGCCGCTGCTTCTCCGACTGCCCCCGGGGCGGGAAGGACACAGGGAGCATCCCTCCGGTGCTCCCAGGTGTGGCCTCTGTGGAAGCAGCGCCGCGCCCTCCTCCCCTGCCCCACTGCACCCTGTGAGAGGTACCAGGCAGCGTCCGGCTGCCCTGTGACTGACAGGCTGCAGCCTCTTTTCACCCACACTGCCAACATGTCCTGCTCGCAGGTCTGTGGCAGCATCCTGCTTTTATGTTTGTGTCCCAACACAGGAAGGAGGGCGCCTCTTACACTGGGAGATGGTTTGAATGTCAGCTTTTGTTCTGAAATAAGGTAGTGTTGGTAGTGTTTCCCACATAAAATCTTTTAAGCTGTGAAGCAGCTGCTCTGTTGAAGGGTACATCCTTTTAAGCTGGCTGTAACTGTTTGGTGTTCCAGCAAACTGAGGAGCAAAGTGATTCAGTGCTGCTGTGTCAAATAAAAATAATTAGGATGGAATAAAGTCAATTTGATTTCATTTAATTGCCAAAGAGGAGATGAATTACAAGCAGTAAGCATTTGGGATGTGTTCAAGAGACTTTCTAGGCCCGAGAGGCTGCTTGATAATAACTATTGTAAAGGTATACATAATTAACTGTGGCTATCTTGTAAAAGGACCAGTCAGAAATGGAATGGATTGGTTTTTGCTACCTATTCCATCATGATTTTGCTGTCTCTGGTAAGTCAAAATGGAACAAGAGCAGAGAAACACTGCTGGCTTCCAGTAAATGGAAAACCTGTCTTTCCAGGACCAGACTGGAAGAGCTTCGTTTGTTTAGCCTAGCAATAGTGTCAAAGAGAAGGGGTCCTACTGTCTTTCAAAGCATATCATAGCATGAAAGAGAAATTAACTATTTAAGCAAAGGAGTGAGTGATCTAATTTGTCTTAGAGAAGAATCTCATTGTGCTGTTACTAACAGCTAGGCTGCTGTTAGAGTACTTTTTGTGTACTGCATAACTGCTGTTCTGTGTCAAGGAAATTCAAGGCAGAAATAGGATTGTTTAGTACTCAGTTCAGGGTGATTCTCATCAAACTCACTTTGCTGAAGCTCTTACTACTGATTTAATTTCTGGTGCTAGCTTCAGGTGTCTGAGAACAGTATGGCAGTTCCATGCAGATACACTTTTTGGCTTTGTACTACTCTATCACCCTACATCAGCATTTCAACATACATGTTAATAGAGATGTTCATAACTTTTCCAGAGTTGCTCTAGGTTGAAACTTGCAAAACTTTTTTTTTTTAAATGAGCTAAATTGACTTTAGGTTCGTTTAATTGTTTTTAATGAAAGAGGCACAACTTTTACTTGTGTGAAACTTGTCAGTAATGATCGAATCACTCAAAACAATCTAGGAAGCAAACTAAAAATACTTAAAGTGTAAGAATAAGTCAATTTTCTGTTTCACATCTGAAGCTGAGACATGAGGCTTTTAAGAGATGTGCAAGATTATTAGGTGCAAGCAGCTTTACTGGTCACCTGAGTGAACCTCCTTTTATCTTTATTTCACATGCTTATTTGGAGTTCCCTTTTCATTTTGTACAACCTTCTGAATTATTCTGACATTTGGGTCAGAAAAAGACATATGCCTGACCGTGTTAGGTTGAGGAATAACTCGTATAAGAGTCTGTCCTGTTCATCACTTAGTATGATCTTCTGTTTAGCTTGCAATATCTGTTGTCTGTGAGAGGGGGAAGAGTGTCTGCTACCTGATGGTATTCTTATTAGCTGTAAATGTTACGAATAACAATGCTTCTATCTTTGTGAGACTTTGTAACTTGCCAAACTGCTCACAGATCCTAAGTATTGTGTATTAGCAGCAGGAAAGTAGTTAAAAACCAAAAAAATAAAACCCGAACTGCCCCTCCCCTCCAAATAAACACACCTTCCCATCTGTTTCTCTGGTTGCTTTTGTTTTCTACGTGGACCTGGCATTCTGAAATCACCATTATTTGGATTTGCTCTATTGTGTGCCTTGAAGCCTTGTTAATATAGTTGTCTGAAGTGGGATTGTAAGCAACTGTGATAACTTTCACTTTCTATAATTTCATTCTGAAGTTCTGTTGCCCTAAGCTGCCACATAAGTTAGTCTCTGTGTCTCCCAGATCAGATGGCACTTTCTGACCTGGCACAGCCAAGCTTCCCCTAACCTCTTTACTCCTTTTCCCTTTTTCTGTATCAAAAACAGGCCAACACATAAACTGAGCAGACAAAAATAACCTAGCATGCTACATGCATTACTTTTCCCCCACTTTTTTTTTTTTTCCTCTATTTGAGATGATTCTTCCACATCCAGGTGGAATGCTAAGAAGGATAAAAGCAGTTGTGAGTTAAAATGAAAGTGAAGAGGGAGAGAATTAGGCATTCCCTTAAGATGAAAAATAATTACAAAGCTTTGGTGCACTTCTCAGAGTTCCTGGAAATCAGGGCAACTCATCTCATGCCACAATGATTATGAGACAGTAAGTAGAAGAGAAGAGATAATGAATACTTGGTGAGTAGGAAAGGAGATGAGGTCTGCAGAGGTGGCAGAAAGGCTACAGTGAAGATGATGTAACATTTAAACAGTATTTTCACTGAATAAACAACATTTATTGTTTGGGCATAGTGATGAAAATGCGCTTCTCATTTGATGGATGAGACTGCAACTACAGTAGGCAAAATGATGCGTGTTTGAGACACTTTTTCATGCCTTCCTCATTATGGCTTAATAACTGGTGATTGCTCAGTTATTTACAGCAGGCAATGGAGCACTTAGTGTATTGTTCTGCTCATGCGGCTGTATTCTGAACTTCAAATTGTATTCCTTCCCCACTCCCCTTTCCTGTTATGGAGGAAAAGCAATAGAGTATTGCAAATTTCTGAACTTCTGTTCTTTTCTGTATTCTCCTTCCTTCTACTACCCGACTCCAGGATGTGCTTTCTTTTCTTCCTTTGCCAATACAAGGCACATAACAATGCAAATACTCTGCTAGGGAAGTGCCTTATCAGTAAAGCGTAGGGTTATTAAGTGCCAGAAACATGATTGTGTTTCCTCATCTCTCTCACAGATGGTCTCAGCCTTCATGATTAGAAAGAACATTTGTGCATTTACAAAACTGAGTATCTCCCAACAGGGAACTTCAGTTGTGTAGAAACTTTACAGATGCCTAGGCTTTACTCTTCTTCTGAACTGTCTTAAGAAATATTGAGCTGGAAAGTCCAATTGTTTTCTTAAACAGCATAGTCAATGTATAGGCTACATTGTTACACAGGCATCTCAGCTGACACTGTCTCATCTTAGTCTAGATGTCTGATGAGCTTCTATGAAGCTCTCTGGCTGAAAGGAATCACAGTTTAAAAACAAAGAAGAGAATGCCTTTGTTTTTCTTTTTTTTTCTTGCTCTGTTGTACAGATAGGAGAACTCTAATGTGGAGGATGAGTTATTTCCCCACTGATGTGTAAGAGTTTGCTTACAGAAACGTTAGTTAAATTTGAATCTTCTTTGACTCAGTCTAATACTTTCTCCAAAAGATGGAGTTTTCTTCCCCAGACCTCCTGTTGCACCGCAAGACTTCCACCTGAATTTGAAAGGTACAGGTGAAATCTGATCCTGATCCACATAGTGTTCCAGAACTGGAGAGTATATAGTCTTTCTGCATGTCTTTCTGGATATGATCTGGTAGGGAACCATTAGGCTACTTGATACCTTTTAACAAGCTGAAATGACAATTACTTCTACAGTGTTGATAATTACACTGCATAAGTTTAGATTTTAAGAAAAAATCAAACAAAAAATGAAGCTCAATATTTGCTTTGGTGAGGTGGTGATTTCTAGCAGCTGTGTGACATCTTGCAGGAGGCAGTCCTCTGGAAGGACTTGGACAGCTCAGTCAGTCTTTGTGCAGTGCCAGGAGCACAAACTGAAAGAGTACAATGTCATCGTTTGTGACCAATATGCTGATTTGTTTGAAACAAATTTTTAGTTGTGGTCAAGATTAAATTATGAATGGAAACATTTCTTGAATTTTTTGTTGAAAGTGGTTTTGAAACTGTGAACATATGAAATATGGTGTAGTTGTAGTGTGTGGCCACTTGGCATGTGTTCCCAAGGAACAGTGCATGTCTCACATTGTAGTGTTATCTCTGGTATGACTACCAGAGATATGACAAGGTTTACTTGTACTTTGTTACATGTTCTGTCCTTGAAAAAAGATTTTGTTTTTCAGGGTTAGTAGGAAATTACATTGTGAAACTGTGCAAAGCTGGAAGGAACTATAGCTGTGCAGCGATGTGGGTTTTAGGTTGATTATTTTGTTTACATATTTCTCTTTCTCAGGCCATTTCTTAGAGGTATTTGAAGAATTAAGTCCCTAATGATATCTGAAAAGATTAAAAAGAGCATTCTGAAAGACCATGAATGCTGGAAAAACTTCCAGAGTTGACATTATTTTGTTCTTGCAGTTTGTATCCTTACTATTTCTCTCTTGCATCATTATTGTTTTGGTAATATGTGCATGCAATTCATTTTATGTTACTGTTGATGTGTCTTTCCAATGTGTGTAATATGGTAAATTCCTTAGTTAAATTCCAATTTACAGTAAAATCTGAAAAGGAATTTAGCTATTGCCTTATGCTCTCAGTGATTGAAAAATGCCAGAAATGTTATGCTCTTGAGCTTCAGATAACTGAAATCAATCATAATGTTACTTGCATCAAGTAGTGTGTATTTTCAGCACTTTAGTTGAGGAGAAGGCAAATAAGTAATAAAAGCTGGTCTTATTATCCAGGAATTCCCACTCCTGATTTTTCAGCATATTCAGTTATACCAGGAATGAACCCACCCACCATAAAAAAACCCAACCTTAAAAGCCCTCTTGTGTGCATACAGAACAGATTGGTTTGATAGACAGCTCATGTTCCAGAAGTCATCTCTCCTGAAGAGTTAAGCAGTAATATAATAGATGATTATAATTTTGTATTATAATTTTTCTGTTCTGCTGCTTCTTTAAACAAGATGATACATCTTTTATTATCTGTTACCAATTTATTTCAATCATACTTTTTCTTCAGGTGATTTGATGCACTTTATTTTTAATTTGCAGCATCTGCTGTGATTTTTAAGTGCCTCTTTTGGTCATCTCATGGTTGCTATTCCTTCCAAGTATGACAGGCAGCATCACTTCTTGGTAAGTGTGCTGGCTTACTAATCTTCAGTTTTTCTTGCCTTTAGGAAACTCAGTCTTGTTGAAAGAAGAAACTGTTCACCTATGTAGCATTAGACGGTTGCATCTAAGTTGCCACATTGGGAAACTAATATGCAAAACCAGTATGGTTAACTTGATGGAGTTGCCAATGTGTGCTGAAATAGGTATCATGCAACTGATGCAAACAGTACTGTGGCAATTCCAGGGTCTTAATCCTCTCCATTTATGAGCACTGATGATGATAAAACCATTATATATACACAATATCATGACTTAAAGGTGACATGTATTTCCTTCCTTCCTCCTGAATTTCTGGCTTTGAGAATTTCAGTGCATATATTCTGTTTCATGCAGTGATATTATTTGCATTACATTTTCCTTCAGGACTTCCCAAGTATCCATATTTCTTCTTACAGCATTTGTAATCAAACCTATGAATTAATGGGTTGTTTTTTCTTATAAGAAAATTGAAACAAGTAATTTGATGGCTTATAAAAAGACTATTTTTACTGTTTTAAATACATAAGCAAAATTATTTAGTGTGATTATGGCTAAATGGAATTAGTTGTGATTGTCTAATCTGTTGTAGAAAAATCCATAGAGATTGTGGATTCACTGCAGATGTAACCCTCATTGTGCCCTTTCCTTGTAAGCTTGAGATTTGTATGACTTGGTCTGGCCATGCTTGAATTGAACAGCCACTGCTCAGCCCTGATTTGGTTCTGAGCCTAAAGTGCACCAATTTCAAAATTCATTTTAAACATTGGGCACATGAGTGTTGGTGGGGTGTGAGCTCATGAGTGTGGCAGTAATGGCATCAGAGGCTGCCATTCTTACAAGCGCTGCAGGAGCCAGCTTTGGAGGAGCTATACTGTACATGTTGCTACTGATTGATCTGAGGCTCCAAGTATAACATCACTGCTAGTGGTTTAGCGATAAGAGTTAAGATATTCTGCTCAAACAAATTTACTTAACATCAGGTTATGGGCTGCCTGAAAACTCCTCTGTGAACTTTTTCTGTCAGATACCTCTCTCAATGTTGCCTGTTAGTTTTTAAATCTGAGAGCAGAGAGTAGAACCTACCAAATGCGTGTGGCAGGCACACTTACTGACTGCAGTAGTTTCCTGGGATTTCAGAGTGGAGTTTACAGAGTATGGGATGCAATACAAAATTTTGTACAAATAGGGAATTTTTGTTACAATAAGCCATAAGCAAATAAATGCTTAGGATGATGCCCTGGTGCATTACCTCCTGTGTGAAAACTGCAGTGTAGTGTAGTTCTGTCAGGAAGAAAACTAGTAGAGACAACAAGCTGTAATAGTGCAGTTGCATTTGTATTTGGGCTTAACATCCTGATTTGGACTTGCTGCTTTATTATTGCAAAGTGGGCAATACATCATTATCCCTGAATTATCAAAATGCATTAAAATGTATGAATCATCCCATTTATTCTACACAGAACCCCACAGATGTTTGACTATGCTTGCATAAATAGTTAATGTTCCTATATAGTTTCAGTGTTTGTTATGGAAAGTACCATTTGTATAAATTAAGGAACTACTCTTTTGCTATAACTAGACTCTTGGCACTTTATTTTGCCTCTCTGGCCTGCTATAACCTGCCTGCAAATTACGTTTTGTTCTATGACTTTTCTGTGTAGGGTAGAGTTAGTTGGGTTATAGAACATACTACTTGCATTGTTCCATGGAACTGGGCAGTCTGTGAAGAGGAAGCCAGGGCTGGAATTTGGTTTGACAGTGTGAACTGCTACCTGGAAGAGAGCACAGCAGCCAAAGAGACAAAGAGGGGGACTTCTCAAGAAGATTGCAAGGGCTGTTTTCTTTCAGCTTCTCTGTTCACGGATTGCTTCTCTCCCCGACACCTCTACCCTCCTCTTGAAAGTAGGGAGAGAGGCTTTTTACCAGGATCGCTAGACTTAGCAACAAAAAGCTTAACAAAATTACCCTTTTACCAGCGACTATATTCAATAGTGACCTATATATATATATATTTGTGTAAATTTTAAAATGTGATAGAAATGTCTACAAATTTTATGTTGAAAGTTAATTTGTTCTTCAGAAGCAGATTCAAATATATCTGTTACAGAGGTCAGCCACATGGTGCTGTGTAGCACTGTGGGACCATGCTTGTCTGTTCCCACAGGTTTTTAGAGGAGAGGTCTATGACTCTAAAGAGGCAAAATAACAGAAATATTGTTCATTGATAGAGGCTTGTCTATGAAAAGAGTGTACACTTCCCCACAAAATTCTGAGAATGGTTTTGCAGTTGAGCAGAGATTTATTGCAGGCTGGGTGTCTGTCTGCTAGTACCATTTCCTGACTTAATCTGGTACTGCTGGCAGCTCAAGAGAGGCCTGGGAACATGGTTGCTGCATGTAAGATGGACTGCATAAGGAGGAGGGCTGAAGTAAAGTTACCCAGTCGCTGCTGTCTTGAGCCTATGACTGAACTGCACGACTCATTCTTCCCTCAGGGAACACAGGTGCGCAGAGCTATTTTTCTTTAATCACTCACATAAATTAAATTTATTCCTTCGCATTAAAATAATTAAATAAAGCTGCACCCTCTATCTTTTAGTGCCAGATAATATCTTTAAACCTTTGGCTCACCATTTTGCTATCAGCTACAAGGTATTTTCAAGGGTGTACTTAACCAATTTTACCATTGTCCTGAAAAGTGTTCCAGGCAGAGAAATCCCCTGATAGCAATCAATATTCATACAGACTTTTAATCACCGTATCCACTGGGAATAATCATTTCCGGGCCTCTCTTGAAGTCCACCTGACCCACACCAAGATGAAAGGGACTTCGATGCTGTGTATCAAGCGGCACAGCCTTGATGCTTACCAGGATATTAGGCACAAATTAAAATGGTTTGAAGAATATTGATGTGGGTCTGAGGTTGGCCAGTTGCTGGTGAGGGAATGATACTGCCAAGTCTGGAGCAGATTGGCAAGGAGCAAGAACAGCCCTTGCCTTTCCTATATTCCCTAAGGGTTTTCTCCTGCTCTTTTTAGGACACGACACTACTTGCAAAGATGCAGTAGTATACGTGTTTAGAATGGAGGTGTGTGCTTTGGGAACAGGGTTTGTGTGCTTTCCAGGTTAGGAGTGATTTTCCTGGGTTCGTTGTAACTTGCCTTCTGATTGTTGAACTTGTAGATTTGGAAAATCGACTGCTTGGTGCTGGCGCACCACCTCAGACTCAGCTCTTTGTTGCTCCAACTTGGTTTGTAGCCAGAAACATCAAAGGGCCTCAGTGGCAAAACTGTGCTGCTTCCTCCCTGGTAAATGCTTGATTGGTACAGTCTGCCCTCTGTAGAAGCAGCAAAATGGTTTGTGTTTTGCCAGGCTGTCTTTACTCAGGAGTCTTATAAAGTGAGTGACATTCTGTGGTTGGGTACTGGCAGATCCACCGCTTCTGAAATTCCCTCATGTTTGGCCTAGACAGTTATTTGATACTGACTGTTGATACAAATCTCTCTTGGCATTGAGGTCTGTTCCCCACCTGCCACATTGACTGATGCTTGTTTGGAAACAGATGGACTTTTATTTGCACCTTTAGGAAAAAATCTTTACAGAACAACCTACTTGGCTTTGATAAAGAGGGAAGGGCAGGGAACACCCAAAGCTCTGCAACAGCCCTGTCAAAATGACATTGACAGTCTGTGTAGTAAAGATGTCTGTGACTCAGAACAGAGATCAGGAACTCCTCCTGAGTGAGTATTTTTCAGTGAAGCAGTCACACTTCTTAGCCTCTCCCTTCAATTCTAGAATCTCAGGGGATTCTAAAAAAGGGTCAACATTGTTAATGAGTAACTCTGTGTAGCCAGAATGGAAACTAGCATTTAGGTCAAGAATTTACTATCCATATCTGGGAGAAAGAAACCTCTGCTCTCTAACTGGAGAAGCAAATGCATGTTGGCTTGTTGTGTAAAGCCCAGCACAACTGGGCTTGTCTGGCTCTGGGCTTTGCAGGCCCCTTGTATTCTAACTTCTGTCTCCTACTGTTTTTTATTTGCAGCTCAAAGACATGTCCTCACATACATGGAGGATGCAGTGAGCCAGCTGCTGGAGAACAGAGAAGATATTAGTCAGTATGGCATTGCCAGGTTCTTCACTGAATAGTAAGTACATCAGGAGGCTGCCAATGGGACCAGCCTGCGGGGGGCATTTGGAAAAAGACAGGATACATGGAGAATGGAGCTGGACACATGCTGATTATGTTGTAAATGCTGGATTTCACCGGGTTAGCCAAGGGCTGCCCAAGCATGCTTTGGAAATGTGCGTGGGTTTTGTACAGTTCAATACCTTTACTATTACAAGCATTCATGTGAAGCAGTCGCTTTGGGGAACAGAGCTTTTAAAAACATTTTGATAGAAAATCAAATTCTGCTTGCCTTAATCAGGATTATTAGTACCAAAAGCAGAGACTGCTTCTGGTTTCAGCAGCACTCATTCTTCCTTTCTTTGAGTATGAATCTGAACTGTTTGTCTCCTTGTGTGATTGTTGTCCTGTTGAATGCTTTAATAGAATGCCTCTTCCTCCCTTAAAACCAGCATAAGTCCTTAAATACTGAACATGAACACAGATAATCTCTTCCTACTAATGAGCAAAAAGACTCTTGAGACAAAAGCTGTGTGCTTTCTGTCCACAGAAAGTAATACTGACATTAGTTAGCTGAGCAAATAGTCAGTAAACAAGAGCTTAAGAAAGATAAGAGCATGACTACAATGACCTCCACCCAACAACAAGGATTTTTTTGCAAGACTTGAAGGCAAGGTGGCTCTGAATTACACAACTGAAATTGTCATTCAGGCGTCTCTCTAGATTGGATTTAGTTTGCATCTAATTTCAAGCTGATACTTTGGAGACTTTTCTAAACTTCTGATCACATATACTTAACAAATTAAATGGTGAACAAGAGGTCTTCCCCACAGTGAAACTGTTCACATTGCTTCTCTGTAGTGTTTCTTCATTTTGATGTGTTGACCATCTTCTTTTCATTTCCTGTTCCTCTTCTACCTTTGAAAGATTAAATAGTAATTCAAGACCATTATAATAAATGAAACTCTCACTACAGAGCACAACCCTCCGATTAGGTGCTGGAGATCTTGTTTTTCCCATTTATTTTCAAAGATATGATTTTTTACAGAGGCTTTTTGTTCACGGTGAGTGTTTTGTGGAGTTTCTGATATAATCAAAGATGGGAAAAGGCAGCATGTTCATTCTTTCTGTAATACAGAACTAGTCATTACCTTTTTTTTTCTTTTATAATACATCTGGAGTTTAGCAGAGCAAACCATGTTCTGTACCAAAGCACAAACAGGATTAGTAATCTTGAGAGCTGTGAAGATTTGAAATATGGGATTATTCATTAGAAGTGGAGAATAAATGATAGATAATTTATGGACGTGTCATATGTTCTGGCTCCCAGGGCTTAGTGGTGAGCCCTCACTGCCCGGTAGATTTCTGTTCATCCACTCAAATGTAAGCATTTGTTCAGGCTGTACATTGAAGGCTATGCTGCTCTCCCAAGCAAATAAGATTGATCTGTAATCTCAGCGTCTTCAAACTGAAAGATAACTTGTGAGATTTAAGAAGGTTTGTGGGCACTCTCAAAGTGTTTTTCTTGTTCCAAGTTTTTTCTAAGGAAGAGGATTGGAATGTGCATGTTTTGAAGTATGCTGCAATGATTTGAGGTAAAGGGACTTGGTATTAGGGCATCCAGTTTTTCACATTGTCCTTTCCCTATTTATGCTCATTTAAAATTAGAGACTAAGCCCAGGGTTTATAATGTGTATGGGATGAAATTATGACTTCTGTAACTTTCCAGAAATTATGATGTTAGTCTGTCAAGGATGGGTGTTATGTATTCTCCAAACTCCTCTCAGAGGGCACACTTTTCAAGAGAGTACTGTTCCATGCACCTCTCCTGCTAGATTCACCTCTGAAGATCAACCATGGCCCTTCCATCATGCATTGCAATACTCTGCTTTACCATGAGTTGGTTCAAGTCTTTGAGCCAGTTTCGACTACTATTTGTATGGATAATTAAGAAAATTTTGTTGGGGCTTAGCTTACCTGAGTGAAATATCATAACTGAAAATTACATGGTCACATTGCTCTATATGGATCAAGCAGTAAGTGTTTTGCTGGCAATGTTTCCAGTTATTTCTGAGAAATGGAATTGGTTATGTATTTTACTGCTACCCACTGCCTAGCAGTGGGATTGCTGATTGTGGAGGGCTGACCTTCATCTCTGCAATTTTCCTTCCAGGACGGTTTAAGGCTTCAGGGGTAGTTTTTTTTCTCCCGCTTTATTCCATTGTTCATTTGTCCTAGTCATGTGGACATCTGCTTTCAATCTTGGGAGTACCTTGAGGCTCCCCTCATCTGACTCACTCCTGACCCTTACAGGAATAGGGATCAATCACCCTTCTGCCAATTAATCCACGTCTTTTAGCTAAACAAGTAAAATTATGCCTCTCTTCGGACTGATCTTGATTTTACAGATATGCTGAAATGCTACTGGCCTTTGTTCATTGCAGCCCTGAGAAATCTCTCTCTGCTTTTGAATATCCATGAAATACAGACTCTTGAAAGCCCTCTGTGTAATTACACACTAAGGCTGCTTTAGGTGTTCCAGCCTAATGTCTGTGCCAACATATGTTAAAGGGACATGTCCCTCCTATACATTTTTTTTATCATCCAATTTTCTTGATCTTTCCTATGGTGAAGAAAAACTAGGTCCCCATGTGAATGCACCTGATCACGCAGAGGGAATATGTGGAGTATCCCACTTTGTTTCCTGGGATCTTAGGGGAAGTCTGTGTTGTGTTTTTGTTTCAGCTGGGAGAAGCAGCAAAAAAAAAAAAAAAAAAAATCGACAAAGATACTTCCTGCTATTAAATTTTGCTTTTCTTCTAGGTTAACCCTTTGCCTAAAACTTTTTCATCCAGCATACAGGTAGATGTGCTACTCTGTTCAAGACTCTTTGGAAAGCTCAGTAATAATAACCAGTGATAACTTACCTTCGTCAGGAAACTCTGTTTCCTATCACTTTTATTGTTTGTTTGATAAACCAAACACAAGTGAACTGGAGGCACAGGAAAGGACATATTTTAGAGTGTATATTCTTATCCCCAAATGCTTCTTTTCTTTTTTTCTGGTAGAATGTCTCCTGACCTCCTGGCAGCTAGAGTGTGACTGAGAAAGACGTCTTGCTTTTAGCTTGGAGATGCAGCACTACTTCCACTGGACTCTGCAAACTGATGTCTGAGATCCCCTTGTAGTGCAAAGGATGTTTCTGCTGGCTAACTTGAATGCCCCTGATGGATCTTGTGTGACAGTTTAACAGTATTTATCTGAGAAGGCATCTGTGATGTGTGTGTTTGAGGGGGTTGAGGTTGCTGTAAGATCTGCTGTGTGCCTGGCAATTCAAAATACCAACTCTGAACTGTGTAGAGCTCTATTTTACAAAAGGCACATTTGTTTTGTTCAGAGTAACAGGACTGCCAGTGCTATATAGTTTGGGATCCTTAGGTAGGAAAATATTATCATGATGAGAAGTATTAACTTTAGCAATTAAAGTACCTCATTTTCTCTTATTGTCTGGATTGGCTGGAACAATTTGTTCAGCACTTTCATTAGGGACAAATATGATACTGCTCCCTTGTATTTTTCTGGCCGAGACACAGGCTTTGGTACCAGAAAAACTTTTTGCTTTTTCAATCCTTTATTGCTATGCAACATTACTGAAATAAATCTGTAAACAATGTCCACCTCTTTAAAAAAGTCTCAGTACCCTTGGGGAAGGAGGGTGGGGGGAAGGGCCAGGAACAAGACAGATGGGATGCCCATGAGAGCTAAGCCACTCACTGAAGACAACCTTAATTGGCAACTGGAAATAAGCTGAATTATCTGCTTATAAAGAGGAGAGATTCTTAGAGCTAGCTTAGAGCCATCAATTTTATTTTTTCTTTGCATATGCGTATGTAGACCTTATCTTGCTGTCATCTGCTCTGCATCTTTCCCCTTTTCAGAGTAACTTGTTTTGTCTTGTTTGCAAGGGTAGTGTAAGCTCTTCAAGACAGAAGTGATACTGTACTGCATGTACTTTACAGCATTGAGCACTATAGAATGTCATCTCTGTGCTTTGTATGATTAGAGTATAAACAGCAAAAACAGTAGTGAGAATGTCCTTAGGGCTTTGACAAGTTGTGCCAAATTCCCTTTCTGAGAGGTGGAGCCATTCATTAGAATTTCTCAGTATGACTGTTTGGGGGAGAGGCATTTGGTGTTTTTTGTTTTTTAGTGTTAGTTCTGTGTGTTTTGACCAAATCAGTAGCATCTGGGAGGTAACAATACATTTAGGATATTACATAAAATGTTAATATTCTCTCTGATACAATCTTATGAGAAACACACACCCCCAAAAAAAACCCTAACAAAACCCCCAAACATTTCATGCGTTCCTCACATACTGTCAGGATTCCTACGTGTCTTCTGCTTTGGAGAGAAAAAGACAAAGTTATGACTCAATGCAAAACTGCACTGAGCCATGTAATCAGTATCAAGCTGCTGCTGTCAATGACCTAGCTGTGTGGAGCAGCCCTTTGGGCTGAAAATCTCAGCTGGGATAATGTGCTTGATGGTTCCTGACAGGCTTTTGCTTGGGATTCCTTGATCCCTAGGGTACTGCATAAGACTGCTGTCTGTCTCTCCTTTGCTCTTCCATTATCAGTGAAGAGAGAATGTATATATGAACTCACACACAGCACTTGTGCCAGAAGCTCTGAGGAGTAGATTTTGCAGCTAATGTGAGTGAGTTGCCATGAGAAAGATATTTTCTAAGTGTCTCTCCACAAAGTATGTAAATTTGCCGGACAGAATTTGTTGATAAATCTTCCTGGGGAACCTACAAATACTTGCATGTTTCTCCATTAAGAGTGTTGCTAATGGACACAAAGCCTTTGTTGCATTCCAATCTTACCTCGACAAAGAAGCTGTTAGAAGAGCAAACTCTCTTCCTTGTAATCTAAGTTTCTCCATCCCATACTAGAAATGGGATTTCAATATCCCCTGTCTACTGTACATGGGGTATGTGTTTTATATGAGAGCTATGGGAGATCTGGGGGATGTGGATATATCAGTTTATTTATTATTTAAATTATGTAAATTTTGTCTGGAACCTATAGATATGTCACGTGAAGTGGGATGTTTTTATTACAGAATTGCTTGACAGCAGAAACAGCATTAGGATTTTCATGACAGACAGGATCTATGAAGTCCTGACTTTTCCCAGAGTTGTTTCTTTGTAACAAGTATTGCAACAAGTCCTGACCTGACAATATGCTGATTGGGATGGCTGCTGTTGAGTAAACAGCTGGAAAAAATGCATATATTAATGGCAATAACACGCTGATTCCCACTGTAGTTTGTACATGTTGCCAGCATATTAGACAGTCTAGTATTTTCTTCCCACGTACTTGAGAATCTTACAGGTCAGTGGACACTCGGATGCATCCAAACACTTGCAAAGAAATACAGAGGGCACAAAAATGTAAGGAATCTCTTTGGTAAGCAGGACAGTCTTGGAAGACTTGTAGCAAAGGAGTAACATAGAATTGAACTTACACCATCACTGGTAAATACTGTCTTTTATATGGTAATGTACTCCACTCAGGAAACTTACCATCCTGTTTTGGTGACAGAAAAATCTGGAGGATTTGCCATAGCATATGTATGTTAGCACTTGATATCAGCATCTTGTCAGCACAGGATAGTTATCCATAAATAATTCTTCACTTATACACTGACTTGAGTTGCACTGTGCTCTTGCTCTTTGGAGAGAGGCAATCACAACTTTCATGTGCAGTGTCACCAGGTTATGATGCTCCTAGTATGTATTCAGTGGGGTGGCAGTGTAGTCTTTGCCCATTTCTTCCCTATTACTTTATATAACAGAAATTACATATTTATTTGTGGTTTTTGTTAGAATAGTTGCAGCAGAAGTGGACTGACTCCTTTGTGAAGTAGTGGTTGGGTATATTTGTATTTGTCCTTACAGCCTTGAAGGTTAAAATGCAACACATTTGCCATGAAGCTGAGTTTCCTTTAGATAAAGCCAGTGACATAAAGTCAGTGTTGATAGCTAATAAAACGGGGCAGGGGAGGGGGAAAAGTTTGAAATTTTCCAAAAACTGAAGTCCAATAATGTGGCAAATGGTACAAGCATTTAGACTTTCTGTGTCTGAATTAGTTGTATTTGTGCTTTTTCTCTGGACTAGAGTTGAATGCACTGTCCTGTGGCTAGTTTTAGTTTGCAATCATTGCTGAAGCTGTGTCAGGGACAGTTTAGGTTGGATATTGGAAAGAGTTTCTTCACCTGGAGGGTGATTGGGCACTGGAACAGACTCCCCAGGGAAGTAGTCACAGCACCAAGCCTGACCGAGTTCAAGAAGTGTTTGGATGATACTCTCGGGCACATGGTGTGACTCTTGGGGATGGTGTTGTGCAGGGCCAGGAGCTAGACTCAGTGATTCTTGTGGATCCCTTCCAACTTGCAATATTTTGTGATTATTATTGCATAATTCTGTTTATGCTTCCAATTTTTTAATTGCTTTTCATCATAGTTGCTGATGTTACTAGTACAAATTTGGAGATGTATACATGATCCCACCCGGGAGTTAAAATCAGACTTTTGGGACTTGCAGTGTATGAATGTATACAGGCTGGGTACATCCTGAGTAGTGCTGCTAAGAAGGCCTTGGGGGTGTTGGTGAGTGAGAGGCTGGACATGACCTGGCAATGTGCACTCCCAGTCCAGAAAACCAATTACGTCCTGGGCTGCATCAAAAGCAGCAAGGCCAGGAGGTTATGGGAGAGGATTCTGTCTCTCTACTCCTCTGTGGTGAGATCCCAGCGGAGTGCTGCATCCAACTCTGGAATCCACAGCACAGAAAAGGCATTGACCTGTTGGAGCAAGTCTGGAGGGGGCCATCAAGATGAGTAGACAGATGGAGCACATCTCTGAGGGACGGATAAGAGGTTTGGGATTGCTCAGCCGTGAAAAGAGAAGACTTTGGGGTGATTTTATTGCATCCTTCCAGTACCTGAAGGGAGCCTACAAGAAAGATAGAGAGGGAATTTTGCAAGGACATGCAGTGGCAGGACAAGGGGGGATGGCTTCAGGCTGAAGGAGAGTGGGTTTAGTTTAGATATTAGGGGAAAATTCTTTACTGTGAGGATGGTGAGTCACTGGAACTGGTTGTCCAGAGAAGTTGTGGATGTCCCATCCCTGCAAATGTTTAGCATCAGGCTGGATGGAGCTCTGAGTAACCTGGTCTAGTGAAAGGTGCCCCTGCCCATGGAACTGGATGATCTTTAAGGTCCCTTTCAATCCAAATCATTCTATGATTATTAAACAAGTCTGGATAAATTAGAGAGAGATGAGAAAATACAAAGTCCTAGGATTTGATGAAAATTGATCTTTCTGATCTTGATTAGAAAGTAATAGAGAAGTAATTTTTCTTTGCTATGTGAATTTGTGATGAAGGTTTTCTACTTCCCAGTCCATCCCACTGTCTGCATTTGACAGTGCAACAAGATAGATATAGAAGTCATTGCTATTCCTAATAAAATCATTAAGGAACCTTCTTTATATGTTCTCTTGTGGTTATTTTGCCATAACTCATTTCATCAGTTGGATATTTCATAGTGCTCATCACATCCTTTTTGGGATGCCACAGTGTCTTTTGTTTAGTTTTATTTTCTCAATCAGTCTGCTTTTTTTAAAAAATCTTTTACAATTCTTATCACTTATCTCTGCTGTGTTTTCCTTTCTATCCTGGCAGAAGTAAAAGGGCCCTCAAGTCAGAACTGGTGAACTCTGCCACTCTTATGTTGTCCTTCCACAGAGGAAAGGTCTGTAGTAGAGCTTACCATGGAGCAAAGTAGGTATTCAATGCTGACATCACTGTTTGACAAGCATCTTTCTCCAGCATTCTGGAAAACCACTTAGCTGTGCTTGCTGAGTCACTGTTGGAATATATAGGAAAAGATGAGAAAGATAAATATTGTTATATCCACAACAGATGCAGTGGGACTATTTACAGTCTTTTACATACAATCTGCAATGTGTATATAAAGCAGTAATCTCACTTCATGCTCAGTCACATGCTGCAAGGATTGGATTTCCTGCAGCTTCTGTAAATGTTTTGAAGAAAACTCTTTTAGTAATGTGAAATTGGCAACTGGAATTCAGTAGAAATACACAAGAGAATAACACCTTTGGAAAAACCTTACAAAGTAGAAAGTTTGGTACACATCAGTGGTTTTTTCCATATTGTATATGGGGTTTTTTTTAATTATTCTTAAGAATTACAAGGCATAGTTTTATAATTTTCTGTTAGGAATATAATTTTTTTGTACAAACTCTTTCTTCCAATAAAGCTTTTAGTGTTTCAGTCTGTAAGAGAACCACTGTTGGATGCATGATAACTTCATCAAGAGCTATACCTCTCGTTTTATTTTGAACTCTCATGGTTTAGTTCTTGTTTTAGTAAAGCACTTTGGCATGGGTCTAGGCTACTTTCTGTATATAGGAGATCAGTTTTGGAGTTCTTGGCTCCCATCTGTCTAAGCTTATAAGACTTTCTATTAAATTGGAATAAAGTGGTGTAAGTTTGAGGAATGCTACATTTCCCCCATAAATGTCTTTAAAGAAAGATGAACCAGAATTGAAGTTGGGGTTATTTTTTTGTTGAGTGTTTTGTTTCTTTCTTTGTTTCTTTGTTTTGTGTTCTGTTGTTGGGAGGACTTTTATATTTATTCTTAGGCTGCAAAAAGTTATTGTGTCACCAAAAGTCTTGAGGAGCCTTTCTAATTGCTTTGCTAATATATTATGTGTTCCAATGTGGACAAGGCCAACAAAAGTAAAATTTCTCCTAAACTGGACATGCCAAGCTGTAAGTCAGCAAATGCATGCAGCAGTGGGATGTGATAAGATTCTGTAGTAGGATTCCTTATCCTTTACTGGATAAAATCCCTTAACTGTGTCTGCATCTCCATGAATAACAAACTGCTGAAGGTCTTGCAAACCTGGAAAATGCATTTTAAAAACACAGTTGATCTTTTTTTCTTTAAAAACAAAACAAACAAAACAAAAAAGGCTAGTTTCTAGAAATCTTCAGAGAATCTGAGATTTTCTGTGCTGTGTTGAAACCATACAGATCCCAGAATACATTAACGTTAAAGACTTGCAGTAACCTCATGTCCTACAAAATTAATCCTATTGTGTATCTTCAAATGAATTAGACAAAGTGTAGCTGGTCAGCACTGTATCCATGCAGTTGTAGTGAGCACAAAGTGGTTTAGCAAAGAAATCTCTAAATGCAGAGTTAGCATTAATGTCAAATGGTGTAGCTTCGTCTGTATTAAGGAATTTTGGCAAAGTTCATTTGTTGCCATGATAGAAATATTGGAAGCTGCTCGGTCTTTGATATGCAGTAGTTCTTGCCAAGGCAAGTGAATAGGTGAGAGAGTATAGTTGTAAATTTTTTTCTTCTTCCGAAATTCTCCTGTAAAACCGAGACTGAAATGAGCAAATACGGGATCTATGTCCATGGCACCAGTTCCGAATCTCTTTGGAACACAGATGAAGTTATATTTCAGTATTTCATGTATCATCCCAGTCATAACCTGATTGTGCTGCTACCTTTTCAAATAACGAAAAGTCTAATTTATAAAACATGAAACTGTCCTTTGATAGGCGATACAGGAGACTACATGCAGAATGGAGCAAGCGGGCCCTTACTTGTACTTATACTTTGACCTTGACTTTGAGGAGTCAGTTTGCCTTCACTTGGCATTGCCCTTTCATCTCAGCAGATCAAGATGGGTGCAGTTATTCAATAATTTTCAAGTCCATACTCCTCTTTTGGTGGACACTGACATTTTGGTATCAAAATCCATCTCCAGCCAATGTCAATTCCATAGTCAATTGTGGAGAGCCAAGGATCAGAATGGGAGCAGTTTCAGGAATGGAATAATAACTACAGTGAATGAGAGGACTTTATCGTGCAAACCTTACCTTTATCCTGTGTTTATGGATATGCACAGTGCATGTTTTCTTGAGATTTGCATTTCCCAGCATGCCTGGACATGCTTGCTCCCTGACTCCCTGTTTCCTTCCCCAGTCCCTCCCCCGTTTGCCTGTATCCCTATCCCGATTCGTTTCCCTGGTTATCTGTCTCATGTTCCACCTCACTTTTTGTACCACCCCCATCAGAGTTTTTAAAACCTCTGTTCACCGCCATTAAACTGGCATTGCATCACGGCTCAAACCTCATGGCGAGCCCTTTCATGCAGTGCTGCGTCTTTTTCCCCCCTCCACGGACTGTGGCAGTCAATTCCATAACTACTTTTTGAGCTGTTGTTAGATTAGAGGAAATTGTTTGTTGCTTGTGGTTTTAATAGAGTTTTTTATCTTTGTGCCATCTTCTCACCTTTGCCATAGGTTCACTATATGGTTTCTGTAGCATCTTGCAGCTGGTGAATGAATTCCACAGCAGGATGGGCAGAAATACATCTTGGTTAATAGAGGAAGCCAAAAAATGGAGGTCAGGGCTGTATGATAATGAAGCTTATTGAGGACTTGAATCTCCCATACCCTCAGAATACAGAGGGTTATAGAGCGGAAGTTGGACCAGTTTGAAAAAGTGTTAAGTAAGTTAGCTGGAGAGTTAGCAGTTTTCTTTGGGTAGTTATACCTCTGGATTGTTTTATTATTTGTGTTTATTTTAGATTTGGTGTGAAAAGACAGGGTCTTTTGAGGGAAGCTGGGTAGCAGCTTGCAGTGATCTCCATAAAAGCTAGTTACAATGGTGCTCATGGAGTTGTTTCTGTGGTGTGCAATTCGCACAGTTGTCTACTGTAAAAACTAAATCTCTGTTTATACCAGCGAGACCTTTCCAGACTCACTGAAACATCGTGTAGTCTGAAATAGGACCTGATCAGACTGAAGAACTAACCATGGGTGATTGATGCTTATCTGTGAAGGCTTCTTTACTTTTCCCTTAAGCACCTTGGAGGGCTTTTGCAGGGCTGTTTACCCTCTTCCATTGTATGTCCTTTCCCATCTTCCTGAATACTAGGCTTCCCAGCTCATACTCTAAGAAGCTTTATTTCACAGTAGAAAGGGGCCCCAATATGTGGCCTATTATATCCATATCAACTTGCTTACCCTTTTCAAACAGCTATTGTGTTTTAATAGGACTCTGCCTGGCAGGGGGAGTCCTTAATTCCTACTATATGAGAATGGTCAGCTTGAGTTACAGCAAACTGCAGGATGCTGCACTGATCAAAAGGCCTCTGTTTTTACAGATTCCCACTTCCCCCCCCCCCGTTTGCCTTTTTTATTTTTTTTTTTTTTTAGATTGTGGACTAATAACTGAGTACGCTCATTTTAGCTTGTGATTTAGAAGCTGTGAGGTGCTAAATTACTGCCCTATCATAGGAAAAGTTGAGGGAGGGGGACTCCTAAAAAGATAAAGAGTTTCTGGGTAGTAATAAGTAAGCACAGCAACTCCTTTAATCCTTTCCTTCTCTAGAATCTGTAGACTTGTCTCAGCGGGTTTGATTTGCTACAAAGCAACATAAGATTGTTTGCTGCCTACTCTGAACTGTGGCACAGGTGGTATGGTTCATTTCCTTCATCTCTGTGCATGGGATATTTTCTGTACCACCTGTATTAACTCTGCCATCAATACAGAGATTCCTGAACCTATACCAAGATGTCTGAAAACACATAATTAAAGTTTGTGTCACTTCTTTCCCTGTTTCTACACCCTTCAGCTGAAATAAACTCGAATGGGTGAGACAGAAAGGATCTCAAAAAATCCAGTCTGAATTTGCAGTATTACATCACCCAATCTGGCTAAAATTTTGTGTATTAATGATTTTCTATTTGACTGATCGTTTAAAAAAATCCAAATCCTTAAAGCCATTCATCAGGAATAACCTTTAGCAACTGTTTTGTATCTCAACACTCTAACACATTTTGGAGAAAGTGCCTAAAAAGCACTGATAATTTTGTTAGAGGAAAATTATTTCTTTGAGGCTGAGTTCATTGTCCCAGGTTCTAATGTCTTGGAACTTAAAAAGGCATTTGATACAACAGCTTTGAATTGAGGAATGCTAACGGTGCTACACTACCTTCCAAGAGGAATAGCTACAGAAACACTACAGTGATTCATCTGAGTATTGTGAATAGTGTAATACACTTAAACCAATAGGTGAAGAATAGAATGATCTTCAACTGCGCTTGTACAGCAGTGAATTTTTTTTTTTTCCCCAGTGCTGCCCAGAGTTTTAAGTGCTCCCACTCAGGGCTCCTTCAAGGCAAGGTAGCCCTCATTTTACTGTTTCAGAGCATAGCCTTGGGGTGAGTGTGACTGGTCATTTGGGGATGCTTTGTGAGTAGATGAGTTACTTAAAGACAGAAATGACCTGGATTTTAAAGACTTTTGTATTTCAGTATTTTCTATTACTAGAGCTAGTTTTTTGTTACCCATTGTACTATAGTCTCTAATCCTAATATTCCTGATTATCCCTACTTACTGTGCTTTGGTTCATGCCTTTTTTATGTCTGGAAGCTCTGGGTGAACTCTGTGACCTGGGTTCCTTTCAGATGGAGCTAAACTGGAAGATGTATTCCTACTGCTAATGAGCATTCAGTCCACGTGACTAAACTAGTGCTAGTCCAGACCATATTTCAAGAGAAAACAAACCCTGAGGTGCCCATAGTGTTGAAATCAGATTCTCTGCACTGTTTCGCTTTACAGATGTTTTGGTCAGTCTAGACATAGCCTCTGATGGCAACTCTGCATTTGAGACTACCTTATTTTTGCTTAGGACACACAACTCTGCATTAATGACTTAGACACACATGTGTAACTGGGAAGAGAAATTGTGTGTGAATTGTTCATCCTGAAGAAGCAGCATAAGCTTTCGAAGTTATTTTCTTTCTTCGTCATTCTCTTAATAGAAAATGCAAGCAGTAAAGCTGTAAGTTAAGGCATAATGGTCCTTGTTTCTTGTTTTCCATAGAGGAGGAGTCCCATAATCTCATTCAGATCTTTGCATGGTAACCAAAGGTGACACCTGCTAGGGAACAGCAGGGTCCTGGCAAGCTCTTCTGTCCTCCTTGGGGACTTGAGGCTCTCTCTGCATTGTGTGTCTTTGGCTTTGCCCGAGTTCAGCAGGCAGAGGCTAACAGCTGTAGTGGGTTTCAATTGGGATGTTACCATAGCATCCTGGGACTTTTACAATCTATTTAGAAGTCCAAAGGTTTGAAAAGAGAACTTGAAAGTTTCTGAACTCTGGCAGGTTGCCGAAATGTAATTATACAAAAGACAAACCCTTAAGAAAGCAGTTCAGAAAAGCAGCACCTGAGTGCTAGAGTTCCCAGCACAGCCATTTCTGAGAGCTGGGGCTGTGTTATCACAGTGTCCTCCCAAAAATTTTTTCTTCCTCTCACATGCATGTGCCATCCCACAACCATAGTCTGGGTGAGCTGCAAGACAACTTTCTCAGAAGTGGTGTTGGAAGAGACTGCTCCCAGGCACCAGGCACGTAAAGGAAAGGAGTGAGAAAGTAAGCATCTTAAAATCCCTACTGTAAAAATGTCTTTAGATCTTCCTGTCAAGTGAGAACCTTGCTATTTTTCTATCTCCAGGGTAGCCTCACAGGTGAATGGGAAAAGCTGTTTTGTTAACAGAGTATCCAGTTGTGTAACAATTCTTGTGTGAAATGACAAACAAAATCACATCATTAGTAACTGTTGTTGAAGTTCTGATTTGCCTACTCTGTTTACTGGTATTGTAGAGGACTGGAGCATCTGTTAGGTTTTCAATAGGAGGCTTGGAGACTTGCAGAGATGTTGAAAGCTTTCTTCTGGAAGGAATCTCTTACAGATGGCTGCACTAAATGCCTAAAGAGGGGAAAGAAGTTTACTAGAGAAGTAAAAAATGTTCCCTGCTTCTGGGTTCCCAAACCCATTTATACTGTTGAGGTACCCTGGTTTGTTCATATGTCTTTCTCCTGCAAATGTGCTGATAAGCTCTGACCACCTTACTTTGCTAACAGTATCAATTGTTTAGTGAGAGGAGGACAGATAGAAGACTGAGCAATCCTACAGGAAGAATCTCAGCAGCTGTTAAACTTGCTGAGAATGTTTAAGTTTGTTGATTCATTGTTGATATCTTGCTTACTTAAGCCATTCCTCTGAGTGCATTTTGTTTCATTTTTGTATTCCAAAGGAACTGGAGAAGACATCTGTTCTCATGCATATAAAAATCAGAGGTAAGGTGTTAGTCATACTTCCTACCTGCTGTTGGAATACCTGTAGTGGCTTTAGGTTGTCATAATTTCTTTTTCTTCCAAAGGTGTTTACCTGTAAGTTTGCCACATTAATGGTAACTTCACCTCTGGGTAGCTGTTAAAGAAAGGTGGTCAAGTTATTTTGGTACTGCCCATCTACCCATGATGAAGGAATTTCAACATACATAGTTTGTTCAAAATGTATAGTGCTCCTGTCCCTTGTAGTGATCTTTACCCTGCCTGAGAGTAGATCTGTTGACTTGTTATTAAGCTCCTTGCTGGATAGCTCCATCATGGGCTGGGTCCTTTGAGCTGAACTTTTACAGCTTTATACAAAAGGAATTTATAAACTGGGGTGTCTGAAATGTAGCTTCTTAACTGGGATAAAATTCTGGCTCCCATACTTGCAGACTTGAGCTTTTGGGGAAAAATCTTTCCATTGTTTATTTAAACAAAGTCCTGTTTTACTCAACTAGCTGACGGCAGTTGGCTGTCAGCACATCCAGGTGTGCTGATGTTCCAACATACCCACCCACTCTTTTAACTGAGAAAGCAACAACAAATGATATCATTCCCCTCTGCCTGGTAGGTTTAGAGCCATCCCATGCTGAAAATGCAAGTAAATTGAATTTCCATTTATTAGAAATAAGAAGTAATATAGTAGGGCTGTCTGCTGTGAGTTAATAGTCTGTTAGCTTCATGTCTGGACCTTTCCATTACAGTTTTGCCAGGATCTGCGTCCAGAAGTTGCATGTTCTGCAGTTGTTCTGAGCAGGATAACTTGGTGCATTTAATTGTATCATTCTGCCTTCATCTTCTTTCTCTTCCAAAATGTCTCCCTTATGTATGTGAGCTTTCTGAAAACTGCTTTCTCCTATTACACCAAGTTTCTTCTTTGTCATTCGTATCCTTCTTTTCTCCATCAGCCTGTCGAATCATTAGCAAAACAATGCAAATTTGAAATGAAGAAAATCTTACAGGCTGTGGTTGGGGATAAGATGATTTGAAACTCCATTTGCAACTTTGTCAGAGGCATCTTGTGGGACCTTCTGCAAGTTACTTTCCCTTCCTCTGAACTCAAAGGCAGTGAGCTGCAGCACTTTGTAAGGAATACTCTACTTGCAATTATAGTCATATAATTTTGGCATATTTTGATCTGGCACGTAGTTTATTTATTTACTTTAATCTCTTGGGACAATGGTTGTGCTTTTCTCTGGTTCGTACAGGGATGATGCATGAGTAGGGCTTCATAAATATGAAATACTGTATTTGTCCATGATATTTACAGAGAGAGTTCTCCTAATTCCAGGATTCAAGAGTCATGAGTGGTTTTTAATCACAAGGTGATTGTATTTATTTTAGAGTTGCATTTCCTTCTGGGTAGGTGGGCTAGGAACTGTTCTGTACTACTTCTCAACATCTGACAAAAAATTCCATTTGCTCACATGTATTGCAGAACCAGGATGTTAAAAGTGATAAATTATGATTCCTTTTGTAAAAATTGAATTGACTTCTCTCCACATACACACACACACACACACACACACATACATACAGCCCCAGTTGTTACGTGACTTTTTAAATTTTACTCAACTCTGTCTGGTATAATTCTCTTTCAAGTCTGTGACCCTTTTCTGTACTATGAAGGATAAAGTGATTCAAACTATTTATATTTAAAGAGGTGATTTAAAATTGCAGACTGAGAGGGTTCACTGACCACCACATTTTTTCTGTTGTGGAGATGCTACCTATGGAGAGAATATGCTGTGATGAAAGTAAACTTGTATCTTTGCATTAATTCTCTCCTGTGCAGGAGAGTTAAGCTGCTGTCCCAAGTGAATGTTCTTAATGATCTCTCTGGAGTGTTTCAAAGCTTTGTCCCACTTGCATGATGCAGAGCAGAATGCACAAAATCTATCTTTGAGACAACCCTGTCATTATTTCTTTTGGTATATAATGTTTGTATTTGCATTTCTTTTGTTCTTGCATCTTCAGCTTTACCATGCCCAAAGGAGAACTTGCGCTTCAGAGAAACCTTTGTAAGAGAAACGTTTGTTGTAATAAGTTAGCCTAAAGTGCTTACAACTCATATTTTAGAAATTTATGCAAAAAAACAAAAATGTGAATGTCGACTTGACTATCCATCATAATGACCAGCGACTCTTTTCAAAATGCACTAGTGCAGTGTTGTTTAGAGATGTGTCAATCATCTTTTCATGACAACTGCAGTAAGTTTTATACATCCAATACAGTCAAGTTTCAGTAACCTAGAAATGAAATCTTGAGGCTTCTGTTTAAGATGATTTTTTTGTGGCTTTACATAAAACTGTAATGAGAATAGCAGTGAAGTTCAAATGGTACTAAAAGAAGGGCATCTTCTGGTCAGATAAACAACAGTTACTCTTGGCCAGCCATTTTCCAATGGATTGTTTTCAAATAAGTGGCTCTTGGACACCCCTTTCTGGGATTCTTTAGAATAAATTTTACTTTCACAAACCTCTAATTCCTGTAATTGAATTCCAATGTGTGGTTTGTGCAAATAGACTTCTCTCTAGAGAACAGATGGGTATAAGCTTTGGAGATTCGGTTTCACAAAATGTAATGGCTGGTGGTTTTCTTGCTACTGTTCTAGCTGTTCCCAGAACATTCATGTTGATTCAGATTTCTAACGTTCTTGTTTTGACTTTATCTCCACAGTTTTAACAGCGTGAGACAAGGAACACACATCTTGTTCCGTGAGTTCAGCTTTGTTCAAGCCACCCCTCATAACAGGGCATCTTTTCTTCGGACCTTCTGGAGGTGTTTCCGAACAGTGGGGAAAAATGGAGGCAAGTCTTCCAGCATCTGCTGGTGTCCTTTTACCTTGACATTAAAATCATTAGCTAGGCTATTAATACAGTACAAATACTGACACTTCACACTGTATTCTAATGTTCTAACATTCTAACATTGTCGATGGGGAGACACCATCACAGTTCCCTGTCGAGTGGTTTAAAAAGGCTCCCAGAATAAAATAGTGTAGGAGCACCTTGCTGCCAGTGTTACTTCTGTTAGAGAACAGCAGGTCAACAACAATAGATCAGAGGGAGGACATTTATGGGCCTGTGCATTGGGATGGATAGGAAACAATATGTGCTGGGAATTGGTGTATGGGACCCAGAGATGGTTAGAATATTGTGTGCGGAGCATGAGGGAAGGAGACGCTGAGACTATTAGGCAGTTTGGGTAACAGAGTACTTTAATTAGGAGCCCTGCAGGAGGCTGGTTGTAGTGGTGTTGGGCTGTGGGGTGGTGAATGCTGCCACCTGAGCTGCGCCTGAACTAGTCCTGGCACAGCTCCTAGATGATGGTGCAGAATCTGGATGGCTGTGGAACAGGGACCACTGACAACTGCGTGACTTCTTCCCTGACTTTACCCACAAGGAAAAAGCTTCAATGCCAAAATAACTATTCAGCACTGTACTATCACGTCTAGATATTCTTACACTTGGTGTATTAGATGTTACATAATTGGCCAGAGTTCAAAATAAACTCATGTAACTACATGCAACTAAAATTATGGGGTTTTTTACTTTTTAATTTAGTATTTCAAGCAAATACACTGGAAGTTGCTATAGAAATATGAATGTTGATGGTTTTTTGGTTTTGTTTTTTTTTTTACTATTAACGTCACTTTTTTCAGGCTATTCAGCTTCATTTTTTTTCATGCAGGAAAGACTAGAACCATCTCTTAATTATAGAGAAAACATCACCTTCTGGCTAGGCTTTGCAACACTTCTTATGATGAATAGAGTTTGCCAGACTGTGAATAAAGACTGATTTGACATATGCGATTTAGATCTTTGGAAATTAAAGCATCATAGTTGAACATGACCGAGTCTATAGTTATCTACTGAAGTAACTGACTATGCTGTCTGTCACACCTTCTTCCCAGCAATAGCTACTTTATGTTATAATCATTTACTTTAGTTCAGGAATAGTATTTTAAAGATTTCAGACTAACCGTATGATACTAATTTAACCAATATACAGTGTGGACAAATGTGATTTGAGATCAGGTCACAGTCAAGAATCATAAAGTGTAGACTCCTTGAATGTATTTCTGTAGGAGAGTTAGAGATGATAGTGAAGAAGTCATCCACCAGAACTGCAGCTGTTAGTGTTAAACCTTGCTGACAAATTGAGAAGGAACTATCTCATGAAAAGTACCCACTGCAGTACTTTCTTGCAGTGCAAGTTTATCGGGCTCCATTTATCTAGCGTCTGACCTCAGCCAGATGAAGGGCACCAGGATTTGTTAAAAAGAACTGAAAAGTTTGAGCTACATAATACCTCCCTTCTCTTTTACTCTTAATAGTTTTATGTAAGTAAGGAAATGTAATCACCAAGGTACTTGGAAGAGAAAGGGTGAGCACAGGAACAAAACCTCAGGTCAATGTTACTATGCTCTGGTTGGGGTCTTAAGAGAGTTCACTTTTTAGTCCAAACAAATATGGCATGTTTAACTGTATATTTATACATTTATATAAATTTTCTTTTTAAGTTAACTAGAGATGGGTATGTATCACTTTAGAGAACTTGCTGTCAATATTTTCATCCACTTAGTCCTATTTCTCTGAATCTTTAGTAGTAATTATGGACTAGAACCTTGATAACCTTGAATTTTTATTTATTTCAGTTTTTTTTTTTGCTGTGGGATTTTTTTCTGCTATATTTGTGTGTAGGGGAGCTCATAACATTCATGTCCACTTAAGAACTAAACTCATTTACTAAGAAGCTGAACCTGTGCAACATGGTGGGTGAAATATGGTCATTACCACTCTCAAACATAGACTAGACCTGGATTTCTTTCCTTGGCTGTGACTGCATGGGAAACCCATGCTGGAGCAGGCTCCTGGAAGAATTTACGGACCTGTGGAGAGAGGAGTTCATGGTGGAGCAGCTTTTCTGGCAGAACTTGTGACTCCTTTGGTGAGCTCTCTGCTCCAAGCTCGAGCACTGCATTCCTGAAGGACTGCACCCTATGGAAGGGACACACACTGGAGCAGTTTGTGAAGATCTGCAGCCCTTGGAAGGGTGCCATGCTGGAGAAGTTGTGGAGGAATGTCTCCTGTGGCTGGGATCCCATGCTGGAGCAGGGGAAGAGAGCAAAGAGAAAGGAGTGGCAGAGAGAATGTATGATGAACTGACTACAGCCCCCATTCCTGGTCTCCCTGTGCCACTTGGGGGTGGGAAGGAGGTAGAGAAATCAGGAGTGAGGTTGAGCCCAGGAAGAAGAGAGGGCTGGGTGGAAGGTGTTTTAAGATTTGGGTTTATTTCTCACTATCCTACTCTGATTGCATTGGTAATAAATTCAATTTCATTTCCCCAAGCTGAGTCTGTTTTGCCTATGACTGTAATCAGTGAGTGGTCTCTCCCTGTCCTTATGTCCACCCACAAGCCTTTAATTACATTTTTTCTTGGTTGTCCATTTGAGGGGGGAGAATAAGAGAACAGCTTTGGTAGGCACCTGGTGTCCAGCCAGAGTCAAACCACCACAAGGAGGTAACCAAGTTATAGAGTCCTGGTAAGAAATTCTGTGGTTATCATATACTATGCAAAAGAGCATGGGGCAAATAACCTGCTGTTTCTGAAATTAGAAGCAATATAGCTCGGGTTAAAATCAGTATATTGCTTTTGAGACCTGAACTAGAATTTCTGCGTTTGATGCCCTATGTCAGGTGTATGGAGTGTTATTCATCAAATGCCATTTTATCTCAATGGAATTTCTGTGTGCAGAAAAGATGAAAATGTACCCTTGTTTTCTACTGCAAGGTTCTGCTCTGCCCCAGTTTTCTCTCCTGGGTTTGTTTCTGGGCAGGAGTTGCTCTGTTCATCATTATTTCATTTATTTATGTCCTTGAAAAACTACAAGGGCTTATTTTGTCTTCCTTTACCAAAAATACTATATTCACTAATTACCTTGTCTTCTAAGATGTTCTTGGTTTTAATTGTTCCTTTACTGCTGTTTTTCCCTCTCTCATTTATTAAATTGCATTCCAGATTTGAATTCCATGTTTTAGGAGCAAGTGGTGGCTTTTTGTTACTTTTCTCCATTTGTGGAGGGGATCCCTGATAAACTACATAAATGCCAGCCCTGTGAGGATATAGGTGAACATAATAAATAACTTGCATCAAAGCTTGTAGCCTGGCTGGAGGGAAGCAAGGGAGATTATTAAAGATGTAAGGCTATGCTTATACAAGCTCACAAAACCCCAAACAAACCAAACCCCCACCTTTCCTTTTTTGATGTTTAGTTGGGGTTTTAGTAAAGTAGACAAAAATCTCACAAACAAGTGAAGTGATTTCTTAATCTGACTGCTAGTTGCTCCTCCTTGATGCAGGAAAATTTTCTGCTTTGTCTATCAGTCTTGAAATAACCATGCCTTGACTTGGAATGTGCATGTCATTCACCTAAACAGATTCATCTAGCCGTGAGTTCTCAAAGGACCAATAAGAGAGAAATCTGTCTGAATACAAGTAATACATAAATGTAACAATCTGCGTATGTGCAGAACCATCACTGAAATGCACTGATTTTACTGTTTCTCTTGGGAAATTACAGTAGATGTTACTTTTTTGCTTGATTCCTTATGCTTTTGAATTACTGGAAAGTAGTTCTTTGGAGTAGTTCTATGGAGAGATGTAGCAGCTTTTAATTTCATTTTTCTATGTTATCTCTGCTACTTAATGGTTTCTAGTTACACTGCCCTATATTATTCTTTTTGTTTGGAGACTTTATTTTTGTAGGTTTATTTTTCCTTTTGTCTCTGAATAGCCAGGAAAAATTACTAGCTTCACTAAATGTAATAGTAACACTTCAAAAAGTAAAGAGAAGTTTGTTGATATGGGGTTTTTTTGTTGATTTGGTTTGGGTTTTTTCTGTTTGATGGTATGCTGGATCTGTTTTACAGGATTTCCCACTGGCATTAGAAGCTTAGCAAGATGCAGAGATCTATTTTGAAGTATGCATAAGCATATCTGGGATTCCATGCATTGCGAATGTGATACCAGGACTAGAAGGAAACACATATTCGACAAATAGATGAATGTCATCCACTTTCAAGAAACTAAGGTTTCTTTGTGAAAAAACTTCACAAAATTTCTTATCATAGAATCATAGTATATGCAGAGTTGGAAGCAACCCATCAGGATCGTCAAGTCCAACTCCTGGCCCTGCACAGGACACCTCAAGAATCACACCATGTGCCTGGGAGTGTTGTCCAAACGCTTCTTGAACTCAGCCAGGCTTGGTGCTGTGACCACTTCCTTGGGGAGCCTGTTTCAGTGCCCAACCACCCTGTGGGTGAAGAACCTCTTTCTAATATCCAACCTAAACCTCCCCTGACGCGACTTCAGCACATTCCCTCGGGTCCTGTCACTGGTCATGAGAGTGAATAAATCAGTGCCTGCCCCTCCTCTTCCCCTCATGAGGAAGTTGTAACTGCAATGAGATCTCTCAGTCTCCTCTTCTGCAAGCTGAACAGCCCAAGTGACCTCAGCTGCTATGCATACGACTTCCCCTCCAGACCCTTCACCATCCTCAGGGTCCTCCTTTGAACACTCTCTAATAGCTTAATGTTGTTTTTAATATTGTGGTGCCCAAAATTGCACACAATATTCAAGGTGAGGCTGCCCCAGTGCAGAGCAGAGTCGGACAATCCCTTCCCTCGACTGGTAGTGCTGCTTTGCCTGATGCCCTGCAGGACATGGTTACCCTCCTGGCTGCCAGGGCACTGCTGACTCATATTCAACTGGCCATCCACCAGGGCCCCCAGGTCCCTTTTCTCAACGCTGCTCTCCAGCCTCTCGTTCCCTAATCTATACACACAGTCAGGGTTACCTTGTCCCATGTGCAGAATCTAGTACTTGCCCTTGTTAAACTTCATATGGTGATTACCCATCTCTGATTTGTCAAGGTCTCTCTGCAGGGCTTCTCTGCCCTCGAGGGAGTTCACAGCTCCACCCAATTTAGTGTTGCCAGCAAACTTACTGAGTATTCCTTTGAATCCTGTGTCCAGGTCATTAATGAAGATGTTGAAGAGAACTGGGCTGAGGACAGAGTCTTGTGGAACCCCACTAGTGACCAGATGCGAGCCTGATGTAACCCCGTTCTCTATAACCCTTTCTGCCCTCCTTTAACATGTACAATGATATGCAACACCCACAGAGGTGGTTAGAGGACAGCTAGTGTTTGTATTGAGAAGCAGAGAGCATAATGATCAGTTAGCAACAGATTTCTCCCAGAGGAAGGCAGAATGGCCAGAAGTCTTGTTTTCCCTCTGCTTACGCTTAAATTGACCTCTTGGAGTCTAGCTGACCCGCTCTTTTGAATTGTCTGTTCCTCAGGACCCTTTAATTAAAACTGTGCTTTCTCGATTTAACCAGCCCCTGCAGAGTTCTGCTGTGAAGCTTCATAAGGTCAACATATGCCTCTCCCAACCCCCATGGCTTTCATGTCTTGTTGGTTCTCTGGTTTTAATTAAAAAGATTTTTCCTTAAATGCTTTCCAGCCAATTAGGGAAATCTTGCACTGAGAAACTTGTTCCAGGCCTGATGTATTGAGAAGCGAACAGAAAGCTCAGTCTGAACCATTGGCACTTTTTTCTAGAGCCTCAGCTTTCTTTGTGTTTTTCAACAGCTTTTCTCTTTTTCTTTTTTTTTTTGCTCCACCCTCCCCCTCCCGATTTAGAACTTCTTCCAGCAAAAATAGCTGTTGTTTGATACCTTAGATATAGCATAGAAACGTAAAACTGCTGCAGATAGTATGCTGGACTATATTGGTTACAAATCCTTTTTGCAGACTTGCCTCCCCTTCAGACAAAAAGTACTATTACTGCTCATACTGAAATAAAATCTCCTTATGAAATTACCATGTTTCTTTCCAATTTATCACATGGTGTGATGGCTACCTCTTTACTTCTGCACACTTGAACTAGGAAACTGGAAGCCTAACTACCTCTAGAGCTTGTGGAAAGGGAGGCTTAGCACAACCAAGCACGCAGGCTCTGTTGTGAAATGAGATGAGTGGTGTCTCTCTGGCTAGCTTTTCTTGAGTTTGCCAGGAAGGTTAGAGTCCTTAAAAAAGTGAAAGAATTTTCCTATCCATATAAGTCATGTAACCTGGAGATTGAGGAGAGCTAAATGGTCCATTGCTCTCCCATCTGAATTTTGAAAGATGCTATTTTAATGCATTTTGCTGACAAGATTACTTTCCTGAGGTTACAAAATCTCTTTGCTAGTGTCCTTCTGATGTTTCCACATGTAACTCTCTATGTTAAATTCCTCTGTCATCTTTTATTCCCTCCCTTGTAAGCTATTGCTTACAATGTTGGTCCATTGTTAGCTTAGCCAATCTCTGTTTAGTGAGATGCATAAAACGATACCGTGATGATCACAGCCAATGTCAGTATCTTCTTTCCTTTCCCTTTTGTTATTAAAACCAAATCAGCTTTTTATACCATATTATTGTAGGCAATTTTTTATGAGTCAGTCAGGTCTCATAGTATGTCCTAAAGATAATTAAGCTGTGAATTTTAATGAAGTGTTCTCTGGAAATTCATTCTGCAGTGAAATAGCCTTGGCTGAAATGTTTGATTTTTAACCTTACTTACTTCACAGTTCCTTTGCCCTACAGCTATAGCTGTTGCTGTTTATGATTTATCAACATAGTTCTGCCTGGAACCTCTGATTACTCTCGAGTATCAGGACAAAGGATTTCTGAAGCTGAGGAGAAATAAGTGGAGGATTACATTTTAGAGATGCTGAGGTATGTCTGCAAGCATTGTAAATTGACATATCTGCATTGCATAGATCTAAAATGCATTGCAGTAATCATTTGTAGAACTGGGTCAGTGATGAAGCCTTCAGCTAGTCTCTCCCCGAATTAAGTTCATACCGTTCTGTCAGTGCCGTTTGTGGAATTAAATGTAGTACACTGAAAATCCTCCTTATTTAATCTGGTTTGAGTTTTGTTTTATCCCCCAGTATTTCCTTTTCAATTGTCTCTGAACATACATTAGCTCTTCTTAATTTCCATATGCTTTTTTTTTTTTCAATTTTGTATTCCAGAGGTATAACACTCTAAATGTACTTTTTTGGAAAACCAATAAACTTTTCTTGTCTTTTGACAGTTCTTTGCTGGTTGCGTCATTGGCAAATTAAATTAATATGTCCTTTACTTTTTGTCCCAGTTGAGTGAAACATTTAAGTAAGCAGTGATCATTGTTGCATTCTGCTAAGCAATTATCCCAAATTCGACTGGTAATTATTATTACTATTTGCTTTGCAGTCTTTTGGCAAGCTTCCCATCCTGATGACTGCATTCTTATTCAAACCAACTGAACTGGAGTTTTTTCAATTAAGACATTTTTAGGTTCTAGTATGGGCCTGAATAGTTAATATTTGAAATCATAGGGAAGTTCCCCAGAAGAAAATTGGTTCCAAGTTGTGTTACCTGATCTGGGATTCTGAATGTTTTATGTTTCTTATATTAAATAAACTTGGTCTATCTCTTCTCTCACTTGTGACAAGTCTTGAGAAATGATCTGCATACTACATGCGCATAGTCATCCAGTAGAATGTCTATAAAGCCTTAGTTTCATTAACAAGTATGGTTTATGATATTTCTGATCTACTCGTCAGCAGCAGATGTGCTGAAAAGGAGAGTGAGGAATTGAGAAAAGAGATTAAAGTCTTGTTTTCTCTCGATTCCTTATGCTGTGACTTTCTGCAAAGAGGTTGTAAGTGAAGAGTCTCTGTGAAGCCCACATCTGCTTTCAGCCCACTGTTGGCTCTCAACCTGCCCTGAGCTGTGAAAGTGCCTGTTCTGAGGAAAGGATTTTCTTTATCCCTTCTCAGTGAACCACAAAACATTGCTTCTCCCCATGCTGTTGGCTTCAAGTGTATGCCTGTGCTGTGTAACGCAATGTTTACATAGGCAATCTGAACTCAGGGTTTCTATTTCCATATGGTACAATTCAGAACTGTCAAGATACTAGCTTGGGACCTGGAAGTTGCAGAGCTATATTGCTTTGACTAGTTGATCTGCCTTAGCAGATCAGCTGACATACAGGTAGTGTTGTTACGGTGTGTCTACACTTCTTTCTGTGGAATAAACTCTGGCATCTCTGTGTTGAGCTGCTCTTAGCAGTGTAGATGCAATCCGAGAAAGAGCACTGTGAAGAGGGAATGTGTATTTCAGTTCAGCATGAACAGAAGAGTAAGGACCCTCCTTTACACATATGCAATTAAGTCTTTGATGTAACCTTCCTACTAAGAGTATAAATGAAGTGAGAACTATAATTTTAGGTATTGTTGTCTAGCTGCACAGAAAATCTCTGAACCAGTAATTTTTGTGTCTTTATAATCCCAGCTGCTTCTTATAACTTTCCTCTGTGATGATCTGGTTATTCATAGTTTCCATGATTGCAAATTCACTTCCTAGCTTTCCTAAGTTAACCCAATTGATTTATATAGTGTGCTTCTGACTCTACAGTCTGTGTTGCCTATTGGATTCAGCAGACCTAACCTATATCTAGTCGTTTTTTTCCTGCTTCTTCATTGTGAATTTGGACAACTACAATCTCTAACCCCCTGTTCTTCCACTTCACCTGTTAATTATACCCACAAAAACTTTGAATTCTGTTTCTGTAACTGTGTTACTGAACTCTTGCAGCAAACCTTTTCTTGATAGGCAAGATAATTGGTTCCTAGAAATTTATAACCTCTCAGGAAGTCCCTACTCTGCACTTTGTTTTGAGGCCTTGGTTCCATTCAGTGTCCATGTTGGACTAAAAGGGTGTTGTTGAGTTCGTTTAGCTAGACAGCACAGCCATGCTTAGGTGGTGAAGATCTTATATGACTTTAAAGTTGCCTTACCTCAATAAACATCTGTGAGTCTGGTTTAAATCAGTTTGATCCTGTATAGAGTTGTTGTGTATGATGAAAAGGATTGTTGGCTTATACCCTGTTATGCCACTTTCAAGAATCCTAGATGAGTATCAGTAGAAGTGATCTGCATGCATGATTAGTACTTTGATATGCTACTACTACTTTGTGAAGTGGGGATAAGGTAGTACTATGGAAAACCTGTAATCTGTAAATGAATTATGAAATACAGGGAGTAGCATTTATAAGTTAAGCTTGATCCATTTTGATTCTGGTAATGTACAGTCTGATATCTTCTTCATAAGCTGATCTGAGAGTGATTTGCATTCTGTGCTCCTACTAAGCATGAATCTCACAACCTCTGTTGGAAAAATGGACTCTTCTTTATCTTGGAGGAGGAGATACTTAAATATCAACGAGCTCTTTTTGACCCCTTTTTATCTCTAGAGCCATATTCCAGTGGATCCTTCCAATGAGATCTCTGAAGTCATTAAAGTCTGCTCTCCTGAAAGCCAGGGCTGTGGTCCTTCTTATTGCCAGATCGATAAATTTCTGAAACCTTCTGAAATGGTTTTTCAAGTATAAAGAAAATTACCTTAGAAATGCTTCAGGCACAGGAAAAGATTCCATAGAAGTTCACACTTTCCTAGACTTCAGTGTCAGGTAGCCAAAACCCAAAAACCTGTAGGATAAAAGCTTTGCTAATTCTAGTGCTCACAGAGGTACTTGTCAAATCTTGTCTCCTCTGAGGTTTTCCTGCATTAAAGTCTAGACCCAGAAGCAGGCAAAATTTACATCAGCTAATTTAATAAGCTGTATTGATTCTCCAGTAGAACTTGTATAATATTTGTAATAGGGTAACCTGGTGTTTCTCAATAGAAGAAGCCAGAGCAGCAATGCAGGCTGGAGAGTACACAGAGTACATAATAAAACTGTCAGGTTCCAAAGTGTTACTAGTATTCATCTTCAAAGAGGGAGGAGAGATGTCAGGACAGGCAATATTGTCCTGAATTTCAACTCTTCCCCTTTAGTTCCTTTGTGTTATAGGACAAATACTTTGTGAACTGTATGCACCCCCTCCTCTAGTCAACTCTTTACCTGCCCACTTTTTTATTATCTATTTGTGTTGAACATCTGTTTCTCAAATATTTGTTTCCTTCCAGCTATGGTAGCTGGTTATCTTTTACTACTATTCTCCTTCCTCATTCTGCCGGAGTATTGCATATTCAAAGCTCCCTTCTACCCTTCAGTCAAATTTTCTGGATATAATTCCCAGAAAAACTTACTGAAAGGAAGTCGAGCTTTGGTGTGAACCTGTCTCTGTATCACTATCTGATGTCAGAAACAAAGCTTTTTCTTTATTTCCTCTTTCTCATCCCCACTCCCCATGCTGCTAATAGGTATTTCTTAATTTCTGCTGGCAGAGGTGTAGCCTTGCTGTGCAAAGTTACAATGCAAAGCTAATGCTAGTTAACGTGATTGGGATACTGAACTGTTAATACTGCAGCTTATTCCTGAAAGAATTTAATTTTTTTCTGTCTAATCTGATTTGAAATTCTTCTATCAAATCCTTGAAATGACTGAGCAAGTGTAATTGTCCTTAAGGTACTGAGAGGTGTTTCATGGCTTTCTTCTGTGATGGACAGAACCTCAAATGTGATGTCTTAATTTCAGAATGATGATTAATGATGACACTTCCCTATACGTGCTGTCTGGATCTCTGGGTATTTTACAGACATTAAGGAATGAAACTTCCCAAAGTTCTTGACTATTTTCACTTCACAGTTCCAGAAAGTGAGGCAGGGAAATGAAGTAACTAGATGAAGTTTGTGTAGTCAGAGGTTAAATCAAGATGTTTGGCCTTTTGATATTATTACTTCAATTTTATATGCTAAAGTTGTATTTTTCTTACAGATACAGGATTGGTTTACCATGAGACAAGTAGGAAAGCATGCATATGTTGGTATAAAGCAGTATTGTTTGAATAAATTATTTGTAAGAATCTGTCATCTTTGGGGTTTTTTTACAGGTTTTGAGAGTACTAATTGCCTTACTCAGGATAGTAGACCACTGAGCATGATCTGCACATTGTGATGGAGGATGTATTTGTAGCTGTGTTCAAGTTTGACGTTATAGCTGCCTTCAATACATGCTTTTGTCAACAAAGTATTTAGAGCAAGTTAGAAATCCGTTCAGTTAACATATGTCATCAGGTTTGTAATCTCTATTGTAGAACCACATGCTCAGTTTCATTTTCCTGACCATTCTTCCCTCTTCAGGAGGAGAAGGTTATTTCATGTGTGTGCAGTAGTAATGTATACCCCATCTGAAAGTGCCTTACTCATAAGCGGTCTAGTGCTTAGCTGGTAACTGTATCACTTAGAAAGCCAATCGGAAGTTGCTAGCTTCTAAAGTAAAGTTGGCAAGAGATTTTCCCTTTTGAAGGAGCTCAAAATAGAAACTACTTTATATGCTGAAGTATCTTCTTTATTCATCTTCCCTCATTGTGAATTCAGACTGTTTTCCTTTTATATAAAGGTTGCAGTCTTTTGTTGTTTTTCCATAGCTTCAAAGTACTAATGAGCAGAGTCTTGTCCAAGCATGTTGGTCTTCAAGGGACCACCTTATAAAAGAGCAGACTGTTCTTTCCCCTTAGGTCCAGTCTGCTAGGTGAATTGCTTATAGTGTCTAGTATAAAAGGTTTCTTAGGCATATCTGTTCTGTGAAGGGCCACCTCCTGAATTCTTTTATTTTAACAGTAAAACACAGAAGCTTAGAACCTGATCTGGCTATGTTATGCCTTGCTGTTTATCAGGAAAAACATGCTTAAAGTTGAGCTTTGGATCTCAAATCCAGCAAAGTGGGATTTGGGTGTTTGTTTTAAAGAGGCTGCTGCATGGGAAAATTGAGTATATGCACTGGTGTAGCTAAAGCCAAAACTAAAGAATTCCTGCTGGAAACTGTCCCTTGTTGCAGTTTGTCTTATCCTGTGAGTATACAAGTTTGATGCCCAAACTAGAAATCTAATGCACTTCTTTGGTAGTCAGCGGAGAGTGCGTGATCCAGGGTAGTTTTGAGCAGTTCTTATAGGCTTCTTGCCATGAGTCACTCTCTGGTAATCTTTCTCTCTATTGATTACACTGAGATTTTAGGTAGCGCAGACTTTTCATTCAGGACCTAAGTTCAGTGCTTGAAGTTAAGTAGCATAAAAATTATCCTTTCACTCTACATTTCAAACATTTGCTGTTTTCCAGGTTAGTATCTTAAACCCTTAGAAAAATGTGTCTTTCTAATGATGCTGTGTTATTTTTTTCTGGCACTCACTATTCTGCAATGTTCATGTTTCTAGGAAAGTTTTTGATTCCATGATGGTTTACTTCTCTCATAAATCTTCCCCAATTTTTTTATCTAAAGTGAAGCAAAGGAAAGGGAGTACTATATTAGTCTTATTAGGCTTGAGGAGCTAAGAAACAAAGCAATGACCACTGAAATCAAATTTGTAATCTCTTGAAGTATTTCCTTTGAATCCCAGCTAAGACATCTTGCAGAATTAATATTAAAGAAAAAAAGTCTAGTAAAATACTATTTTTCTGTTTCTCAGAAAGTAAACACTGCCAGCTTTAACAGTTTGTGGTGGGTTGACCCTGACTGGACACTGGGTGCCCACCAAAGCTGCCTTGTCACTCTCCCTCCTCAACTGGACAATTGACAGGAAAATATAACTAAGGGCTTGTGGGAAAAGATAAGGATGGGGATAGATCATTCACCAGTTACTGTCATGAGCAAAACTGACACGACTTGGGGAAATTAATTGACTTTATTACCAGTGAAATCAAGAGTAGGATAATGAGCAAACCAAATCTTAAAAACACCTTCCACCCAGCCCTTCCTTCTTCCTGGGCTCAACCTCACTCCTGATTTCTCTACCTCCTTCTGCCACCACAGGCTGCAGGTGAATCTCCACTCCTGTGCCTGGAGCACCTACTGCCCTTCCTTCTGCACTGACCTTGGTGTCTGCAGAGCTGTCTCTCTTGCATAGTCTCACTTCTGCCTCCAGCTGCAGCTGTTTTGGCTTTTTTTTTACACCTTCTTTAATGTCTCATCCCAGAGGTGCTACCACTGTCACTGATGGACTCGGCCTTGGCCAGCAGTGGGTTCCTCTTGGAGCTGGCTGGCATTGGCTCCATTGGATATGGGGGAGAAGCTTCAGACAGCTTCTCGCACAAACCACTCCTGCAGCTGCCCCCACTACCAAAACCTTGCCCCACAAATCCAATACACAGATGCAGCAGTTAAACATGGTTACTAAAGGAAGCAGCTTTTTCAGATGTAGTACTGAGACGTAAGCTACTGAGAACTTTGTCCATTATTTCTTTTGACTTTCTGTTAGAAGAATGTATCTGCAATGTCCCTCTATACATACAGAGCCTGGAGCTTTGTTTTACAAGGTCTGATGTTGATTTAAAATAAATTACATTAGTTCTTCTGTACTCAAAATACTAATTCTGATAATAGGCATGCTTTAGGTGTATGTAAAGGGAATCTGTAGGCAAACAGCCAATGAGTAGGGATTTGGAGGTTTTTTTGTTAATGCCCATTGTAAGATGTAAGCATTTGCCTCTCTTCTGTGCTGCCTCTGTTGTACTTAATTTGCTGGAGCAAATGTGGGACAAGCAGAGAAATTCAAACTGGCAACTTCTGAATCCTAATCCTGGTAATCCTTATCTTTGGCAAATCACTTAGTCTTAGAGTACCTTCATTTTTCTATTTATAACCTGGAGTTCCACCTGTTGGTTTCAATGAAGTAATCTTTGGACATAAAAGTTTTGGCTGGATAGATAAAACAGAAAGTACCATAATGAACTCTCACTTTTTTGTTAGTGATAAACAGTTAATTTTAGACTGATGCAGGTAAACTCACAGCTTCTTTCCATTAAAATAATTTAGCCCTTCTTTAAATACAGAAAAAAGAGTAAAACTGTATAAGCATTTGAAATTTAAAAATGTTAACATAAAAAAGCCTGTAATATCGGTCTTTCTTCTCTTCTTCCCTCCCCCCCTTCCCCAGTTCAGACTCAGAAGTTTTTTCCTATGGGAATTTTTCTGCCTTTTAACAGTTCTTTGAATGATATTAAAATCAGCGCTGGAGGAAGGAAGGAAAGACTTTATTATAGATAGAACTGGATTTCAAGAGTAATATCTATTCATTCGAAAACTAACCAAACCTACAGAGAGCAAATATGAAAGTGTTGGCTCTGTTTGTTGTGGTTTGGTTGCAGAGGATTGTCACTCACAGTGTACACAATCATCTTTAACTCTTTCATACCTGGCATAGTTTCAGCAGTGTGAGATGGACCAGTCCTTTTAGCCAGATTGTTAAAATTTATTGGGTTGCTTGGACCCTTTTCTTACTCTCTCGGTATATGAGCATTTGCTGAATGTTTGATAAAAAATTAGGTGTTGGTCATCTGATACTTAATTTGAGGATATTTGTGTGATTCTGTTTCTAGTTGGTACAAATTAAGCATGTAAAAATTGTAAAAACTCAGATTATGAAAGTGACATCGTACAAGCAAATTGGTCCTTTCAATTGCCTTTTCATTTTTGAGCATTTTTAATGTAATGGGGATATAGGTAGAAAAGAATTTTACCTTTTATTCATGACTACTTGTTATAGTTTGGATTCTGT